>JBBDGP010003767.1:0-152500 GCA_037952835.1 Lithobates septentrionalis | reverse complement strand
GCGGACCAAAAAATTGTCTGAACGCATCGGTCAGACGGCCACCTTCTCCACCGCTCCTTCTTTGACTGACCGAAGCCTCAGCAACACGTTGTCCAGAAACAGGAGTTTGTAACCTCCCAGTCTCTGGGAACGCGTTGCACAGACCTTTCTGCAAGGCCTCCCGAAGATGTTTCATCCTCTGCTCCCTCTGCGATGGCAAGATAAGGTCCGCAACCTTACCCTTGTAACGTGGATCAAGGAGGATTGCCAGCCAGTATTGGTCCTTCTCCTTGATACCACGAATACGAGGATCCTTACGCAGGCTTTGCAGGATCAGGGAGGCCATGCAGCGTAGGTTTGCTGAGGCATTCGGTCCGGAGTCCTCTGGGTCACTAAGGACAACAACGTCCGCAGCCACCTCCTCCCAGCCACGTACAAGTCCATGTGTTCCTTGGGACTGATCCCTTAAAGACTGCTGATGCTGAGTGCCAGGCTCCACCTCCATACTGACACAATCTTCCTCCTCCTCCTCCTCCTCCTCCTCGTCCTCTTCCTGTGTGATCGGCGGGCACGCAGGAACACTGTCTGGATAAAGGGGGCCTTGAGAGCTAAGGAAGTCCTCCTCTTCCTGCCTCTGTTCTGCCTCAAGTGCCCTGTCCATTATTCCACGCAGCGTGTGCTCCAACAGGTGGACAAGGGGGACAGTGTCACTGATGCATGCACTGTCAGTGCTCACCATCCTCGTGGCCTCCTCGAATGGTGACAGGACAGTGCATGCATCCCTGATCATGGCCCACTGGCGTGGGGAAAAAAAACCAAGGTCCCCTGACCCTGTCCTGGTGCCATAGTCGCACAGGTACTCATTGATGGCCCTCTGCTGCGTGTGCAGCCGCTGCAGCATGGCCAACGTCGAGTTCCACCTGGTGGGCATGTCACAGATTAGGCGGTTCTTGGGCAGGTTAAACTCCTTTTGGAGGTCCGTCAGCCGAGCACTGGCATTATATGACCGGCGGAAATGCACACAGACTTTCCTGGCCTGCCTCAGGACATCCTGTAAGCCCGGGTACCTGCCCAAGAACCGCTGCACCACCAAGTTAAGGACGTGAGCCAAACAGGGCACATGGGTCAGTTGTCCCTGTCGGAGGGCAGAGAGGAGGTTGGTGCCATTGTCGCAAACCACCATTCCTGCCTTAAGTTGGCGTGGCGTCAACCACCTCTGAACCTGCCCCTGCAGAGCTGACAGAACCTCTGCCCCAGTGTGGCTCCTGTCCCCCAAGCACACCAGCTCAAGCACCGCATGGCATCTTTTGGCCTGCGTACTTGCGTAGCCCCTTGAACGCCTACGGAGCACCGCTGGTTCCGAGGAAGAGGCCATGGAGGAAGAAGAAGAGGAGGGGGTGGAGGAGAGAGGTGTGTCACAATCAGCATTTTGGAGGCGTGGTGGCGGAACAACCTCCAACACTACTGCACCTTGTCCTGCATCCTTCCCAGCTGCCAGCAGAGTCACCCAATGCGCCGTGAAACTTAAGTAACGTCCCTGTCCATGCCTGCTGGACCATGAGTCAGCGGTAATATGCACCTTACCGCTGACCGCCCTGTCCAGCGAGGCATGGACATTGCCTTCCACATGCCGGTAGAGAGCCGGAATCGCCTTCCGTGAGAAAAAGTGGCGTTTGGGTACCTGCCACTGAGGAACCGCACATTCCACAAACTCACGGAAGGGGGCAGAGTCTACCAACTGAAAAGGCAGCAGTTGAAGTGCTAGCAATTTTGCCAAGCTAGCATTCAACCGCTGGGCATGTGGATGGCTGGGAGCAAACTTCTTTCGGCGGTGCAGCAGCTGGGGCAGGGAAATTTGCCTGGTACAATCTGACGTCGGTGTACCAAAAGCAGATTGCCCACAAGTACTTGGCTGTGACACACCTAATTCTACACCTTCATTCCTCTCACTGCAGGTCTCAGAGAGGACTGAAGGTCTAGTGGGGTTGGAAATCTCAGCTGATGAGGAGCAAGGAGAGATCCTCTTTGTTCTTTGGTGTGGGTCTTTCAGATACGCTTGCCAACGAACTGCATGGCAGGTCAACATATGTCTGGTCAAGCATGTGGTACCCAAGCGGGAGATGTTTTGGCCACGCGAGATACGCTTGAGACATATGTTGCAAATAGCAGCGGTGCGATCTGATGCACTCGTCTCAAAAAAGGCCCACACCAAAGAACTTTTTGAATAACGCGCAGAGACTGCAGCGCCCTGCACATGTGGAGCTTTGGGGTGTGATGCAGTCAATGTGCTGCCCTTAGGCTGGCCCCTGGAGGGCATCCTGCCTCGTTGGTGATGTGCCGCCTCCTCCTCCTCCTCCTCCTCCTCTCTCCTATCAGGCACCCACGTTGAGTCAGTGACCTCATCATCCCCTCCCTCCTCATCACTGGAGCAAACCTGGCAGTATGCTGCAGCAGGGGGAGCATGACTGCCAGATTGCTGTCCTTCTTGGGCACCCCCTCTGTCCGTGCTCATGTTACTGCCTTCATCGAGCTCAGTATCATCATCAGAGCCTTCCAAACGCTGGGCATCCTCCTGGAGCATGTACCCAACACTGTGGTCAAACAGTTCGAGGGAATCCTCATGAGGACATGGTGGAGCTAGGGAAGGAGTCACTGATGACATTGAGCTGAGGGAAGAGGCCGCTGCTTTGCCAGACAAAGCACCCTGGGCATGGGTGAGAGAGGATGAGGAGGATGAGGACGGCTTGGTCATCCACTCGACCAAGTCTTCCGCATGTTGCGGCTCAACACGGCCAGCTGCCGAAAAAAAGGCCAAGCGTGTCCCATGGCCACGTGCTGATGAGGATGCACCGTCTCCACGACCAGCACTAGACACAGAGCCTGCTTGCCCTCTCTTATTGGCTTGTGACTGTCTGCCTCTCCTTCTTGGCCTTCCAGACATACTAATGGCCTGTAGCTGCACTAAGCTGGGATAGAACACCTGTAATTTTCTTCAGGTAGCTTTATATACTGTAACCAGACAAGCCTGCCTGTCAGTAGGAAGATAACAGGAACGGATCTAGCTGAACACTGTGAGCAGGACACACTGTACTAAATGTAAATAGTCTAGCTGCCTGACCGTGGTACTAATAGGATCAAAAAGAACACCTGTAATTTTCTTCAGGTAGCTTTATATACTGTAACCAGACAAGCCTGCCTGTCAGTAGGAAGATAACAGGAACGGATCTAGCTGAACACTGTGAGCAGGACGCACTGCACTAAATGTAAATAGCAGGAACGGATCTAGCTGAACACTGTGAGCAGGACGCACTGCACTGAATGTAAATAGCAGGAACGGATCTAGCTGAACACTGTGAGCAGGACGCACTGCACTGAATGTAAATAGCAGGAACGGATCTAGCTGAACACTGTGAGCAGGACGCACTGCACTGAATGTAAATAGCAGGAACGGATCTAGCTGAACACTGTGAGCAGGACGCACTGCACTGAATGTAAATAGCAGGAACGGATCTAGCTGAACACTGTGAGCAGGACGCACTGCACTGAATGTAAATAGCAGGAACGGATCTAGCTGAACACTGTGAGCAGGACGCACTGCACTGAATGTAAATAGCAGGAACGGATCTAGCTGAACACTGTGAGCAGGACGCACTGCACTGAATGTAAATAGCAGGAACGGATCTAGCTGAACACTGTGAGCAGGACGCACTGCACTGAATGTAAATAGCAGGAACGGATCTAGCTGAACACTGTGAGCAGGACGCACTGCACTGAATGTAAATAGCAGGAACGGATCTAGCTGAACACTGTGAGCAGGACGCACTGCACTGAATGTAAATAGCAGGAACGGATCTAGCTGAACACTGTGAGCAGGACGCACTGCACTGAATGTAAATAGCAGGAACGGATCTAGCTGAACACTGTGAGCAGGACGCACTGCACTGAATGTAAATAGCAGGAACGGATCTAGCTGAACACTGTGAGCAGGACGCACTGCACTGAATGTAAATAGCAGGAACGGATCTAGCTGAACACTGTGAGCAGGACGCACTGCACTGAATGTAAATAGCAGGAACGGATCTAGCTGAACACTGTGAGCAGGACGCACTGCACTGAATGTAAATAGCAGGAACGGATCTAGCTGAACACTGTGAGCAGGACACACTGCACTAAATAGTCTAGATAGAAGATAACAGGAACGGATCTAGCTAAACTGAATACAGTGTATATATATATATGCAACACCTGGGATGCATATATATACACAATACACTGTAAGTGCAGCTAACTGACTGACTGTTCTGCCTAATCTATCTAACTCAAATCAAATGACACTGTCTCTCTCTCTCTCTATCTCTCAGCACACCGGAACACACACTACACAGGGCCGCCGTGCAGGCGGCCTTATATAGTGTGGGGTGTGTACTAAATCCCCTGAGCCATAATTGGCCAAAGCCACCCTGGCTTTGGCCAATTACAGCTCTCTCTACTGACGGCGCTGTGATTGGCCAAGCATGCGGGTCATAGTGCATGCTTGGCCAATCATCAGCCAGCAATGCACTGCGATGCCGCAGTGAATTATGGGCCGTGACGCGCCACACGAATTTGGCGCGAACGGCCCATATCGTTCGCAATTCGACGGACGGTCGAACAGCCGATGTTCGAGTCGAACATGGGTTCGACTCGAACACGAAGCTCATCCCTACTCTACACCAAACACTGGTAATGTTACTTGTTAGAAGATCATCTAACAAACTGTAATTAAAAGATCTCCATCTTCCCCTCTGGCAGAACAGCGATCTGCCTTGTTTACAGAGACATAGAGCGCTCTTCTGCCTCTCTATGGACCCTCTCTACTTTGCGTCCGCCGGACCTGCTGATTGGCTCCCGCTGTGTCCAATCACAATGGGAGCGTGGCCCCGGGGGGCCACGCGTGCTCCACAGACCCGGAAGAAGCGAACAACGTACAGGTACATTCGTTTTCTGCAGCCGGGCCGCCCTGCCGCAGTATAAGCGTGGCCTGGAAGTGGTTAAATACCATCAAAAAAAAAAAGCTCTATCTGTGTGAAAAAAAAATGATAAAAATGTCATATGGTTACAGTGTTGCATGACCGTGTAATTGTCATTCAAAGTGTGAGAGCGCTGAAAGCTGGAAAATTGGCCTGGGCAGGAAGGGGGTGAAAGAGCCCGGTATTGAAGTGGTTAAAGCGAAACTTCAGTCATTTTTTTTAACTTTCCATCTATTAAATCTTCTGCCCTTGTTGTTGTTGTTTTATCTTTGGATAGTAAAACATTTTTTTTTCTGCCAGTAAATCCCTTATACAGCCAACTTCCTGTTTCTTGTCCGGTCATTAGCCTTATGACATCATGCACAGCTCTCTCTCTCTCTCTCTCTCTCTCTCTCTCTCTCTCTCTCTCTCTCTCTCTCTCTCTCTCTCTCTCTCATTCTTGTGAGAGTTTGCCAGGAAGGGGAGGGGGGGTGAGTCATAAGAGTGCCGATGAGAGCTGCAGAGCTGGAGGCATGTCTGTGTAAATCCAGGAAGTGAACAGGCAGCAGCTTCAGCTGCCCACAGTTAAAATGGCTGCAGCCAGACTCAGCGGAGGGAGATTTCTGCAGCATATTTGACAAGTACAGAATCACAGTATATATATATATATAAAATAATATGTGGTTGTTATATAAAATAATAAAATAATTATATAATAATTAAAATGTTATTTAAAATAATAAAATAATGATATAATAATTAATAATTATATAATAATTAAAATGTTATATAAAATAATAAAATAATGAGATAATAATTATATAATAATTAAAATGTTATATAAAATAATAAAAAAATTTGATAATAATTAAAAATTATATAATAATTAAAATGTTATATAAAATAATTAAAAAAATGATATAATAATTAAAAATTATATAATAATTAAAATGTTATATAAAATAATAAAATAATGAGATAATAATTAATAATTATATAATAATTAAAATGTTATATAAAATAATAAAATAATGAGATAATAATTATATAATAATTAAAATGTTATATAAAATAATAAAATAATGAGATAATAATTAATAATTATATAATAATTAAAATGTTATATAAAATAATAAAAAATGAGATAATAATTAAAAATTATATAATAATTAAAATGTTATATAAAATAATTAAAAAAATGATATAATAATTAAAAATGATATAATAATTAAAATGTTATATAAAATAATTTTAAAAATGATATAATAATTAAAAAATGATATAATAATTAAAATGTTATATAAAATAATAAAAAAATGATATAATAATTAAAATGTTATATAAAATAATAAAATAATGAGATAATAAATAATAATTATATAATAATTAAAATGTTATATAAAATAATTAAAAAATGATATAATAATTAAAAATTATATAATAATTAAAATGTTATATAAAATAATAAGTGGTTGGAGGGAAGCTTCAGAATGGCAAAGATGGTTTTTTTTAATTACAAATTATGTGAGTAGACGGCAGTTCCTCTTTAAGAACACTGCAGGACCAAACAAGAAACCTTCAAAAAAAAAAAATCCTACTACTATGGAAAAGACAGAAATTAATTGAGTCTGTCAGATAAAACCCTTGTGGCGCATTGTTACACCTAAGAAGAGTTCCATCATTTCTTCACGGCTTATGTATAAACCCGGCTAATTCCAAGTTGACAGAAGATGTGGAGCACACCTGCCGGGCTATACGTGGCCAGCGGGGGGCGCTGCGTCGCCCTATTAAGGAGCTGTTATGTTCAGACAAAGAAGAGATTTTTTTTTCTCTCCATGGTTGGCCTGACAAGTAAGCATTTCCCCGAGAGCCGCAGGAAATGAGAAACTGGTACAGAATGGAATTAATCTTCTGTTTTTAATCAGCTGTCCAAAACTTCTGACCTCCAGAAACTATAGAGATCATCCCATAAAAAAAAAAAAAAGTATAAAATCTACAGAAGTTGAACTCATTGTGTATAAAGAAGAAATGAAACGTACTCTCCTGTAATAAAAGTTATGTCCCGATGTTTGTGGCTGTATAGTGGGTATTTTTTATTCAAAATACTAACAGCATCATACAATAGACATGTGCAATTAATTTTGTTCCGAATTCGAAACATCCGAATGAACGAAAACCCATTCAACAATTTTTTCTGAATATTCATAAATTCGAAAATCCCAAAACCCGAAAAAATTCGAAAATCTAAAATAATAACTAAACATAAATTCGTAAATTCGAAAAACCGAAAAAAAGAAAATTTGAAAATTCGAAAGAACAAAAATCCGATAATTCGAAATAATAACTTACTATTGGAATTTCCTTTCAAATTTGTCTGTTAATGAATACAAATTTATCCGAAGTTACGAATTTTTGAAATAACGAATGCCGCATCTAAACGAATGGAAAGTAATGAATTAATAATAATAAATAACAATAATAATAATAATATAAACTTTTCATTATTATTATTTATTATTCATTTGTTCCGTTCCATTTGTTTAGATGCGGCATTCATTATTTCGGATAATTCGTAACTTCGGATAAATTCGTATGTGTTACGTTCACTGACAGCCAAATTTGAAAGGAAATTACAATACCTATAATTTAATAGTTAGTTATTATTTAGAATTTTCGGATTTTTGTTCTTTCGAATTTTAAATTTTTTTTTCTTATTTTCGAATTTATGAATTTTTTAATTTACGAATTGCGATCATAACGAATGACCCTAAAAACAAACAAAAAAACCCCGAATGAAACAAAAAGGAACACATTTTTCGGGAGTGCACATGTCTATCATACAGAGCCATCCACAAATCTGCCCCCAACTACACCACCAACCTGGTCTCCAAGTATCACCCAAATCGTTCTCTCTGCTCCTTCCAAGAACTCCTGCTCTCTAGCTCCCTCCTCAGATCCTCCCATGCTGGTCTCCAGGACTCCTCCAGAGCCTCTCCCATCCTCTGGATCACCCTTCCCCAATCCATCTCAGGCTCTATCCACCTTTAGGTGACCCTTGAGGGCTCATCTCTTCATTCCACCGAAAAACCGTACTTCCGCCTTCTCCACCAGCTCATCTCTCTCAGTAAGAGATTTTTTTCAGCGGGGGAGGGGGACGCAGGTGAACGCAGTTCTATTGTTGTTGGGGGATCTACTGTTGCTGGGGAAATCTATTTTTGCCGGGGAGGTCTATTTTTTGCTGGGGGGAATCTATTGTTGCTGGGAGGTCTATTGTTGCTGGGGAGGTCTATTGTTGCTGGGGAGGTCTATTGTTGCTGGGGAGGTCTATTGTTGCTGGGGAGGTCTATTGTTGTTGGGGGTTCAACTGTTGCTGGGAGATCTATATTTGCTCGGGGAATCTATATTTGTGGGGAATCTATATTTGTGGGGATTCTATAGTTGTGGGGGAATCTATAGTTCTTGGGGGAATCTATTGCTGCTGGGAAGGTCTATTGATGTGGGGGGGATCTACTGTTGCTGGGGGAATCTATTGCTGTGGGGAATCTATAGTTGTGGGGGAATCTATTGCTGCTGGGGAGGTCTATTTTTTTTGCTGGGGGAATCTATTGTTGTGGGAGAATCTATTGTTGTAGGGGAATTTATTGTTGCTCGGGAGGTCTATTTTTTGCTGGGGGGATCTATTGTTGTTGGGGGAATCTATTGTTGCTGGGGAGGTCTATTTTTTGCTGGGGGGATCTATTGTTGCTGGTAGGTCTATTGTTGCTGTGGGAATCTATTGTTGCTGGGGAAGTCTATTGTTGTTGGGGGATGTCTATTGTTGCTGGGTTAATCTATTGTTGCTGGGGAAGTCTATTGTTGTTGGGGGATCTACTGTTGCTGGGAGGTCTGTATTTTCTTAGGGAATATATTGTTGTGGGGAATCTATAGTTGCTGAGGAGGTCTATTTTTGCTGGGGAGGTCTATTGTTGTGGGGGATCTACTGTTGCTGGGTAGGTCTATATTTGCTGGGGGAATCTATTGTTGCTGGGGAGGTCTATTGTTGCTGATGGGGGATCTATTGTTGTGGGGGAATTGATTGTTGCCGGGAGGTCAACTGTTGCTGGGATGAGATCTACCATTGAGGGGTGGTACTGGGAGGTGGGTGGGGGGGGGGGGGCTGGAATCATGTGACAGTGCTCGGAGGTGGGTAGGGGGCGGAGACAAGGGGTGACTCGGAAGCGTGGAGTACCTACACCTATTCTTTGCTCACAGTTGTTACTTTTGTATTACTTGCCCCTTCCTTTTTAGAATGTAAGCTCCCACAAGCAGAGCTCTCCTAACCCTCTTTTTATCAAATTGTCTTGTAACTGTACCATAGGCGTACGCATAGGGTGTGCCAGATGTGTATGGGCACACCCTAATCACCCCATGCGCCACTGGCGGAGCTTCAGGGGTCTCATTGGCAACCCCGTCCATATATACATACTGTACATGCACTCATGTGTGTTAGAGATTTGGGGTGCACACCCTAATGCAATAGGCTGCGCACACATGAACTGTACCGTCTCCCGCTATATTGTAAAGTACCCGGCAGACTGATGCTTTATACACACTGATCAGCCATAGCATTATGACCACCCACCATAACCCATCCAGGCATGGACTCCTAGACCTCTGAAGGTATACTGTGGTATCTGGCACTGAGCCATCAGTAGCAGATCCTATAAGTCCTGTAAGTTGTGAGGTGGGGCCTTCATGGATCAGACTTGTTTTTTCCAGCACATGCCACAGATGCTCGACTGGATTGCGATCTGGAGAATTTGGAGGCCAAGTCAACACCTCAAACTTGTGTTCCCTCAAACCATTCTTGAATTCCTCAGACCAGGCCACCTTCTTCCATTGCTCCGGGGTCCAGTTCTGAGGCTTGTGTGCCCATTGTAGGCGCTTGTGTGTCCATTGTAGGGGTGTAGGGTAAGATGGGATACTCCAGGAGGACACTCCACTTTGCTAAGCCTCCCTGAACAGTCTCTCTGCAGGAGCAAGTACGGATGGCAGAACTGAGTCCTCTTTAAAAAGCTATCCCAGTCTGAACTGCCACTGGCTCTTCCACCCAAGGGAAACAGCATACAAGTCAGGAGGACCCTGAGCTCCGGTCACAGGATTATGGGATGCCACCTTCCAGTATCCACCGGACACTCTTCAGTGAGGGAGAGGTTAATGATCACAATGCCAGGCACTCTTAAGCTCTCCAGACCAGTTTCTTAGGTGAAATCCTTTGATTGGCTCCAGAAAAGGATCTTTAGAAGTAGGTCCCCCCCCCCCCCAAGCTATGCCAGATAGACCTAGATGAACATGCAGCAAACTCCAGCAGTCTGCCCAAAAGGGGCAAAGCCCCTGAGGCTGGGAACTCAACCAGTAGGACAAAAAAACAGCTGCTCCAGGCCTTTGAGCCAGGGGGTCTCGAACTGGCGGCCCTCCAGCTGTTGCGAAACTACAATTCCCATCATGCCTCTGCCTGTGGGAGTCATGCTTGTAGCTGTCAGCCTTGCAATGCCTCATGGGACTTGTAGTATTGCAACAGCTGGAGGGCCACCAGTTTGGGACCCCTGCCTTAGACAATTTATGTGCTCCCCCAGCCACCTGTTGGGCACACCTCCCCAGGGATTGGCTGAAGTCCCATAAATATTCAGACTGCTTATTTGCCTTTCCATCCCACTAGGTTCTAGAAGTCTAGAATGCAGGGGGAAATAATCAAACCTGCAGCCTGTAAACCACAGAACAGCCCAAAGCAATCAACAACGACCCCAATGATTACAGAGGAGCCAAAAAAGAACTAAAATTTGCCTTAACATCCTAGCAAGGTACCTAGAAGGGCGCCATAGAATTGTGATCCATTGTGCTATTTTCAGAAAACCAAATCCATAAGAGTGATTGTAAGGATTATAACCTCAGTTGACTTTTTACAGCTATCCGGGGCTCCCCTACAAATGATTTAACCACTTCACGCAAAACGGCGTACCCGTACGTCGGTACTTTGACGCTAAATACCCGGGGTTATGACAGCAGTTACCTGCCATAACCCTGGCATTTCCGGGAACGCTGTGCTTTTCTCTTTATGATAAAAGTGGTCTCCGTAGCGGATTCGCCGCTAGATCACTTTTATCGGTGGCGGGAGAGGTGCCCGGCCCCCTCCCGCTGAGCTCTGGTAGTCTCCGCCGCTTACCGGACCCGCTGGCAGCGGCGGAGATGATCGCGTCCTTTCCCATGGATGCCTGGCTGCCGACTGAGGGGAAGATGTCCCCCGCTCGGCTCCATAGCATGGGAGGGCGGAAGCGACGTCAAACGTCACTTCTGCCCATAGCTCCTAAAGTGGTTGTAAACCCACTCTTTGGACTTCTACCTATAGGTAAGCCTAGGTAGTGAAAATATCTCCTAAACGTGCGCCGTTTAGGAGATATTTCACTTGTAGTTCACCGAAAATTCCAATGGCGCATGCACGGGGAAGAGACAAAACGAAGTGCCGTTTCTTCCCTAGCATGTGCCGTTAATCGCGGCTCCCGTGCGCATGCGCCGGAGCGACATCACGCGGCTACGGCGAATCACAGAGCCGGAGTCCATGGCCCGGAAGGAAGAGGGGCCAGAAGATGGACGCTGCCCACACAGGGGACATCGCTGGATTCTTTTGCAGGTAAGTGGCACATAATGGGCTAGTATGCGATGCATACTAGCCCATTATGCTTTTCATTTGCAGGCTTTGCAGCAAGGAAAAGAAGAAGTAAAACCCATCAGGGTTTACTTCATCTTTGAGGGGTGTACTTACTTTTGTGAGATACTGTATATCTACTTATTTGGGGGGTAGGGCTTATATTGCAGCCATCACCAACAATCACGCTAGGTCTTATTTTCGGGGAAACAGGGTACATGGGTGGTAATGGGTGGGGCAGTGTATATATAATATATGGGGGTTAGTATATATATTTATATATATACAGTATCTCACAAAAGTAAGTGCACCCCTCATATTTTTGTAAATATTTTATTCTATCTTTTCATGTGACAACACTGAAGAAATGACACTTTGCTACAATGTAAAGTAGTGATTGTACAGCTTGTATAACAGTGTAAATGTGCTGTCCCCTCAAAATAACTCAACACACAGCCATTATTGTCTAAACCGCTGGCAACAAAAGTCAGTACACCCCTAAGTGAAAATGTCCAAATTGGGCCCAAGTTGTCAATATTCTGTGTGGCCTTTTGTGTGGCATTATTTTCCAGCACTACCTTAACCCTCTTGGGCATGGAGTTCACCAGAGCTTCACAGGTTGTCACTGGAGTCCTCTTCCCCTCCTCCATGATGACATCACAGAGCTGGTCGATGTTAGAGACCTTGCGCTCCTCCACCTTCCATTTGAGGATGTCCCACAGATGCTCAATAGGGTTTAGGTCTGGAGACATGCTTGGCCAGTCCATCACCTTTACCCTCAGCTTCTTTAGCAAGGCAGTGGTGGTCTTGGAGGTGTGTTTGGGGTCGTTATCATGTTGGAATACTGCCCTGCGGCCCAGTCTCTGAAGGGAGGGGATCATGCTCTGCTTCAGTATGTCACAGTACATGTTGGCATTCATGGTTCCCTCAATGATCTGTAGCTCCCCAGTGCCGGCAGCACTCATGCAGCCCCAGACCATGACACTCCCACCACCATGCTTGACTGTAGACAAGACACACTTGTCTTTGTACTCCTCACCTGGTTGCCCCCACACACGCTTGTCACCATCTGAACCAAATAAGTTTATCTTGGTCTCATCAGACCACAGGACATGGTTCCAGTAATCCATGTCCTTAGTCTGCTTGTCTTCAGCAAACTGTTTGCGGACTTTCTTGTGCATCATCTTTAGAAGAGGCTTCCTTCTGGGACAACAATCATGCAGACCAATTTGATGCAGAGTGCGGCGTCTGGCCTGATCACTGACAGGCTGACCCCCCACCCCTTCAACCTGTTGCTGGCAGCACTCATACATCTATTTCTCAAAGACAACCTCTGGATATGACGCTGAGCACGTGACCTCAACTTCTTTGGTGGACCATGGCGAGGCCTGTTCTGAGTGGAACCTGCCCTGTTAAACCGCTGTATGGTCTTGGCCACCGTGCTGCAGCTCAGTTTCAGGGTCTTGGCAATCTTCTTATAGCCTAGGCCAGGGGTCTCAAACTAGCGGCCCTCCAGCTGTTGCGAAACTACAAGTCCCATCATGCCTCTGCCTGTGGGAGTCATGCTTGTAACTGTCAGGCTTGCAATGCCTCATGGGACTTGTAGTTTCGTAACAGCTGGAGGGCTGCGAGTTTGAGACCCCTGGCCTAGGCCATCTTTATGTAGAGCAACAATTCTTTTTTTTCAGATCCTCAGAGAGTTCTTTGCCATGAGGTGCCATGTTGAACTTCCAGTGACCAGTATGAGAGAGTGAGAGCAATAACACCAAATGTAACACACCTGCTCCCCATTCACACCTGAGACCTTGTAACACTAACAAGTCACATGACACCGGGGAGGGAAAATGGCTAATTGGGCCCAATTTGGACAAATTTTTACTTAGGGGTGTACTCACTTTTGTTGCCAGTGGTTTAGACATTAATGGCTGTGTGTTGAGTTATTTTGAGGGGACAGCAAATTTACACTGTTATACAAGCTGTACACTCACTACTTTACATTGTAGCAAAGTGTCATTTCTTCAGTGTTGTCACATGAAAAGATAGAATAAAATATTTACAAAAATGCGAGGGGTGTACTCACTTTTGTGAGATACTGTGTATATATATATATATATATATATATATATATATATATATATATATATATATATATATATATATATACATACATACACTAACCCCTATATATTATATATACACTGCCCCACCCATCACCCCATGTATTTTATATATATATATATACATATTGCAATAAAATACATTTTTGTTTTTGAGCTTTCAAAATATTGTTTGGGTAGAACAGAAAAGTTTCCAATAACTGCCTCTGTTTATGTATGTGGTTATTTTGCAAATTTTCCATTTTTATTCCCCACAAGATCTGGAAATTTGGCTTGGGGTGCTGAATGGCCAGTGTGCTCAGGTTGGCCAATACTCATGCACCCCTAATTCTGTTATAGACCGGGCTTTACAAGACCAGGCTCAATCTTAAAGCAGAGCTATATGCAAAACCTTTTTTGTTTCATTATGGATAGAATAAGGGAGGGCTATAACGCCAGTCAGGTTTTTTTTTGCCATCTGTGTCCTCTGTGTCCTATTGGAGAGATTTCCCTTCACTTCCTGTCCCATAGCCAAAATAGGAAGCAAGAGGAAATCCCTTGAAAGTTAGAGCAAACCTTGTTGTCACCAGAACTAGTGTCCCCATTGTAAAAGTTCAACTCTATTCCTGTTTTGATGGCAACCAGGGGCGTAACTACCACCGTAGCGACACATGCGGGCGCTATGGGGCCCACAGCCGAGTGGGGCCCAGTGAGGATAAGAGCACCGCCGGCACAGTCTCCCAGCCAGGGGAAGAGAGAGGAAAGGAAGAGGCGAGCTGTCCGTATCAGCAGAGAGCTGAATTGCCCGATGTAATAGCGTTCATTAGAACTTAAAGTGTTCCCGGGGCTCATGTCACATAGGTCCACCTTTTGGCCCGGTGCCTTTGATAGACAGAACGCCGATCCAATGCGGGACATGTGACGTCATCAAAGGCGTCGGGCCAAGAGGTGGGGCTATGTGACGATGAGCCCCGGGAAGACAGGAAATTCAAATGAAAGCTATTACAGCGGGCAATCCCGCTCTCTGCTGATCCGGGTGGCTTGCCTCTTCCTCTGCATAAGTGGGGCTGTATGGGGCACAGGTCACGCTGTATTGGGCACAGGTCACGCTGTATTGGGCACAGGTCACGCTGTATTGGGCACAGGTCACGCTGTATTGGGCACAGGTCACACTCTATTGGGCACAGGTCACGCTGTATGTGGCACAGGTCACGCTGCATTGACACTAGGGCAGCTGTGGGGGGGGGGGGCTGTTTGCAGGGGGGCCCCATACAACATTTTGCTATGGGGCCCTGCTATTTCTAGTTACGCCCCTGATGGCAACCCCAAATTTTGGATTTCTCCTTAACTCTCACTCTCAGTAATAACAGTAAACAGAACAAAAATAAGGGGTAAATCTCTCTGATGGTAACACAAACACCAATAAAAACCTGACAGGGGTTCTAATCCCTCTGCACACTATCCAAGACTAAAAGAAAAAAAAAATGTAGAATTTAGAGACACTTTACCCACTTGCCGACCGCAATACGTATGTATACGTTCTGGTTTACTGGGGTTATGGCTGAAGCATCAACCAAATCATTTTTTGCAGTGGGCCTTCTCATGAAAGCGGTCCAAGTGGCTCTTGAACCGCTAGAACGCATTCCAAAGCGGCGGTGTTTCTCGGTCTTACCGATCCGACGGCGCAGCCAGCTGCTGCCATAGTCAATCAAAGAGTAGATACTCTTCGACCACCTTCATGGACTTGGAGGACTGGAGCGACATCATGAAGACCCTTCCGGTCAAGGCTGATAGTAAATCTTTTTTTTTTATTTTTTTTTTATTTAAGCAAAAGATCAACAAAACAAAAAAAAAAAAAAAAAAATATATATATATATATATATATATATATATATATATATATATATATATATATATATATATATATATATATATTTTTTTTTTTGATCGTTTGCTTTTAAAGGTAAAGAAGAGATGTGAGGTCTTTTTGACCCCAGATCTCTCCATAAAGAGGACCTGTCATCCTTATTTCTGTTACAAGGGACGTTTACATTCCTTGTAATAGGAATAAAAGTGATAAAAAAATTAATCAATTAAAAGGATAGTGAAAAATAAAAATGTCCCTCCATGCTTGCGCCCAGAAGCAAACGCATACTCAAGAAAAAGCCAGGTGGGCAAGTGGTTAATACTCCTACATTCACCCATGGCTGATATTTCAATTTCAGGTGAGCTTCAAATTTTATATTTTCTATATATTCAGGAGAAATATGTTCAGGAGCCGCGATAAATTACAAAGGGCATACAGTACAAGCATCCGGTAAAAGAGAGAGAAAAAAAAACACTCTTAGGTTGCATAGAGACATCTAGTGGCTGAATTAGGACATAACAGCCACCTACGAAAAGAAAAAAAAATATTTTATCTTCTTATTTAAATTCTTCTTGCGCAAGAATTATTTTATTATCTTATATAATTCTTCTGGCGCTAGAATTATTGCTCTCACTCTAACCATCGTGGCGCTACCTCACATGTGCGGTTTGAACACTGTTTACATATGCAGGTACAACTTGCGTATGCGTTCTCTTCTGCGCGCAAGCATGTAGGAAGGGGCGCTTTCGGTTATTTTTTTTTTCTTATTTATTTTACTTTTTATTTTTACACTGTCCCTTTAAAAAAAAATGGCATCACATTTATTGCTGTCACAAGGAATGTAAATATCCCTGTGATAACATTAGGCAGGTGACAGGTACTCTTTATGGAGGGAGCGGGGGTCCCCTCCTCTGCACTTGAACAAATTCAAAACGCCAAGATCGGTGTTTTTGAATACTTTAGATTTTATAAATCTGGTGCCATTGTTTCCTGAGTAAACTGGAAGTGATGTCATGGCGTGGTTTCCTGGTTATCATATCCAAGCAGGGCCGGACTGGCCTACCGGGAAATTTCCCGGTAGGCTGCCTGCCCTGGGGGCCGCTTTGAGCTGTGGCTGCAGCGGCGCCCAGGGATGATCCAAATGCAGAGTTCTCCTCTGCCTCCCTCCGTTTGTGTAATCACAAACAGTGGGTGTCTCCCTCTGTGTCATGCAGCTGCAGTCTTAACTGTTCGGCGGCCATCCACTGTAACAAAGCCCCGCCTCCTCATCCGTGATAGTGAAACACTGATTCAATTTCCCAGCATTGTATAAATAAATAAGAAAAAAAAATTAAATAAAGCGCCCCTTCCTACGTGACACCCGCTGTGTGTAATCAAGGTACTGGAGAGGCTGCAGATGGGCACTGATGAGGATACAAATGGGCACATTGTGAGGCTGCATTGTTGGCACACTGAGGCTGCATTGTTGGCACACTGAGGCTGCAGATGGGCACAGTGAGGCTGCAGATGGGCACTGATGAGGATACAGACGGGCACAGTGAGGCTGCATTGTTGGCACAGTGAGGCTGCAGATGGGCACAGTGAGGCTACATTGTTGGCACTGATGAGGCTGCAAATGGGCACAGTGAGGCTGCATTGTTGGCACTCATGAGGCTGCAGATGGGCACAGTGAGGTTCCATTGTTGGCACTGATGAGGCTGCAGATGGGCACAGTGAGGATGCAATGTTGGCACAGTTTGGCTGCATTGATGGGCACAGTGAGGCTGTATTGATCTCTTGTACCCTGTCTGCAATCTATGACCATCTCTTGTATCATGTCTGCAGTCTCTGACCATCTCTTGTATCATGTCTGCAGTCTCTGACCATCTTCTGTATCATGTCTGCAGTCTCTGACCATCTCCTGTATCATGTCTGCAGTCTGACCATCTCCTGTATCATCTCCAGATTCTCTGACCATCTCTTGTATCATGTCCGCAGTTTCTGACTATCTCCTCTACTATGTCCGCAGTCTCTGACCATCTCCTGTATCATGTCCTCAGTTTCTGATCATCTCTTGTATCATGTCTGCAGTCTCTGAGGGAGTCTGGAGAGGAGTGAGAGTATCGCCTGGATGGGGGTCACAGGAGGAGTCAGGCGTGTGTGGACTGTGGAGAGGAGACTATAGGATAAAACCAGAGCCACCAAGCGGAAGCCATCTGACTGATCCCTGCACGGTGCACCTGAGAGGAGGTCAGTGACAGCACCGCCAGGCCAGTCTGAGGGGGGAGTCACTGATGTAAAGGGGGAGTGAATATAATAATGTAGGGGGCACTGATATAAAGGTTTCCCCCCTTATATCAGTAACTCTACCTGCTTACCTTAGTGTATTTTTTCTGGGGGAGGTGGTCTCTGGTCACAAGAGTCCCCCCCCCCCCCCCCCCACATTCCTGGGGTCTCCCCTTGAGTATTGCTCTACTTTTACTATATATATATATATATATATATATATATATATATATATATATATATACACACACATACACACTTTAAAATGCATGGTTTTCCCTTATATGAACAAGAAAATAATGACGTTGGGCTGGTATAATAATGCTATGGGGCTGGTGTGAAATTTTTTCCAGGGCTGGTTTTTATTCCCAGTCCGGCCCTCTATCCAAGACCCGATCAAAGCCGATTATGGATTTGTCCAGGTCTGCAGCCAGCAGGCGGATGTGCCGGCTGGTATCTCTGGTGTCTCGCGGTGGGATGGGAGAGCCCAGGCGAGTGGCGGAAGGCTGTGGAATGGGGGAGGACCTCCCACTCCATGTAATAACAGTTAAGAAGCTGCCTATCCACACTGATTGTTATTACAAGAGAGCCAGGGCCATCTTTAACGCAGGGCAAAAGGGGCAGCTTCCCCCGGCCCAGTCATTGTTGTGGGACCCAAAAGCAGCTGCCCCATGAGCCCAAGAAAATGTTTGCCCAGGGTCCAATCAATATTAAAGATGGCCCTGAAGAGAGCCGACCATCGGCTCCTAAAAATGCTACCTGGGTAATGTCTGCAGCTGCATATCACTCCGGTACAACCACTTGAAGTCACGTGACATACAGGTACGTGATTTGGCGGCAAGTGGTTAAAGTGCTTCTAAAGCCTTAAGGTTTTTCATTCTATGCATTAAGGTGAAAAAAACTTTTGTGCTGCAGCCCCCCCCCCCTTTTTTTTCTTACTTGAGCCCATCCGATCCAGCGATGTGCACAAGCACAGCGGCTCCCACCACTGTCTTTCTCCTCATTGGACAGATTAACCACTTGCCTACCAGGCACGTCATATGACGTGATGGACTTTGAGCAGGTATATCTGAATGATGCCTGTAGTTACAGACATCATTCAGATATTGCCGGTTTCAGCTGGCGAATCTCTACACCATAGGAATGATCATAGCGGCCGTTCCGCCGCTTGATCGTTCTTACGGGAGGCGAGAGGGGACGTCGTCCCCCCCCCTCCCGCCGCCCTCCGGTGCTTGTTCCGACTCACCGTTACGATTGGTGAGGCGGAGAGCGGATCCACCGGCGCCGGATGTAGATCATAGAGATTTCCGGCGGACCAGATGGTCGCCGGAGTCTCTATGATCGTCGGAGGCCGGGCGCAATGTTATGACGTCACGCCCGGCCTCTCCATTCAAAAAAACGGCGCCGCTTCGGCTGGGAGGCGGTGATTGTTTTATTTTTTAGTTTTATTTCAGGCTTCCCAGCCTAGTGGTGAGATGTGAGGTCTTAATGACCCCATAACCCATATCTCACTATAAAGGAGGACCTGTCATGCCATATTCCTATTACAAGGGATGTTTACATTCCTTGTAATAGGAATAAAAGTGATCAAATTTTTTTTTTTTTTCAAAAAAGTGTCAAAATAAAAAAAAAAGAAAATATAATTAACAAAAAAAAAAAAGCACCGCTGTCCCCGTGTGCTCGCACGCAGAAGCGAACGCATACGTAAGTCCCGCCCACATATGAAAACGGTGTTCAAACCATACATGTGAGGTAACGACGCGAACGTTGGAGCGAGAGCAATAATTTTGTCCCTAGACCTCCTCTGTAACTCAAAACAAGTAACCAGTAAAAAAATTTCAAGAGCCGCTTATGGGGGATTTTTAAGTACCGAACATTGGCGCCATTCCACGAGCGTGTGCAATTTTAAAGCGTGACATGTTATGTATCTATTTACTCGGCGTAACTTCATCTTTCACAATACGCAAAAACATTGGGCTAACTTTACTGTTTTGGTTTTTTTTTAAAACACAAAACTGTTTTTTTTTCCACAAAAAAAACGCGTTCGAAAAATTCCTGCGCAAATACTGTGTGAGATAAAAAGTTGCAACAACCGCCATTGTATTCTTTAGGGTCTTTGCTAAAAAAAGATGTATAATGTTTGGGGGTTCTATGTAATTTTCTAGCAAAAAAATGATGATTATTTAATGTAGGAGAGAAATGTCAGAATTGGCCTGGTAGGCATGTGGTTAATAGCAGCGGTAGCGACTGGCTCCCAATGTGGTCAATCAAATCCAGTAACACGGGAGTGGGGGGGGCGGGGCCGAGTCCTGCTGTCTGTGTCAATGGGACTTGGGAGCAAGCACGAACTAGTCCCCCCCCCCCCAGGGAAAGCGGCTTTCGGTGGGGGGCACCCGATGAAGAGGAGGAGCCTGGAGCGCCGTTGGGGGACCCAAGAACAAGAAGATCGGGGGTGCTCTGTGCAAAACCATTACGCAGAGCAGGTAAGTATAGGCATGTCTGTTATTTTTATAGAAAATAAAAAAAAAATGAGGGTTTTCAAGCACTTTATGTCCCTCCATACTGGTATATTGATAGAGGAAAATTGCGGGTATACCTCCGGATTCTGTCATACATGTGTGAGCCGGAAAGGTATTTTTCTGATCTATAGTTTAGCCCTTTCCTGCCCAACCTCGCGTCCCTTTAACAGAGTCTGTATGCCTGGGGGAAGGGGAGGACTGCCCATTCATGTGGCCACTGTGATTGGCTGTCACATATTGAGGAGCCGGTTGCACCATTACTAGGGACCGGCAGCTGTCTTTGAGAGTTTAGTCACTGTGCTGGCAGAAACCTTGGCTATCAATGGATGCATATGTGCGGCGTGAGGGCATTAAAGCCCACTTTCTTTGCCGCTGCACATTTGTGTTAAGTGGGTGGGAAAAGGTTAATCATTATTTTGACCCAACAGCTAAAAAAAAACAAAAAAAACATTATTATTCTACGATAAATGAAAAGCTATCTATGGACAGCAGGCGTGTGGGTGGGGCTTAATGTGCCCAAGTGCGGGGACCCAGAGCAAGCTCTCACCATTGGCTGGCAAAGGCCGCAATCAGAGATCAGTGTTAAGGCAGCACTCCAAATGTAAAAGTTCTGCCACTGTCATGCGTTTAATTGCAGGATACCCCATCCGTTTAAAAAAAGTTGCCGTTAACGGTGACTAAATACATGGCAGTCGTTTGCTGTGTAGCTCCACGATATCGGTTAGCAGACATGTGCAATTTGTTTCATTCCAAATTTGTTTTTTAACGAATTACAACAAATTTGTTAATTCGGAAACATCCGAATTAACAAAAAAAGCTTTTAACAAATTTTTCAGAATATTCGTAAATTCGTGAATTCGAAAATTCGAAATTATTAAATCTGAAACAACAACTAACTATTAAATTGGAATTCCCTTTAAAATTTGGCTGCTAGTGAACGTAACGAATACGAATTTATCTGAAGTTACTAATGACCTGAAATAACGAATGCCGCATCTAAACGGATGGAACGTAACAAATTAATAATAATAAATAATAATAATGATAAAAACTTTGTTATTATTTATTATTAATTCGATCCGTTCAATTCGTTTAAATATGACATTCGTTATTCCAGATAATTTAGTAACTTCGGATAAATTTGTATTCGTTAGGTTCACTAACAGCCAAATTTGAAAGGCAATTCCAATACCTATAATTTAATAGTTATTATTAGTTATAACAATTGAAACGAAAATGAAAACAAACAAATTTTTCGGCAGTGCACACATGTCTATCGTCTCCGTTCATAATAGTTTGTCTCGCTTGCATTGCCATTCATATTAAATGGCACCGCGAATATAAGAAGCCAATGCGTGTTTTGCAACACACAAGTACTGGCAACAAATGTGGCAAAATGCGTGGTAAATAGAACACGGGGACCGGAACATGCCATGAGCTACTTTGTTGCATATAGGGCGGACCTATGCTTGCTGCTCAAAAAAAAAAATGCACATTTAACATACAGGTGTAGGTCACAGGTGTGAATGGAGCCTTCATAATTTAGGCAACTTTGTAATGCTTTGAGGGTAGAAAAAGGCAATTAGAATTTGTGCATAGGTGTGCGCAGCCTATTGCATTAGGGTGTGCACCCCATAGCTCAAACATACAGTACATGGGCAGTGGACGGTGTCAGTAGATCAGTGGACGGTGTCAGTAGATCAGTGGACGGTGTCAGTAGATCAGTGGACGGTGTCAGTAGATCAGTGGACGGTGTCGGTAGATCAGTGGACGGTGTCGGTAGAGCAGTGGACGGTGTCGGTAGAGCAGTGGACGGTGTCGGTAGGGCAGTGGACGGTGTCGGTAGGGCAGTGGACGGTGTCGGTAGGGCAGTGGACGGTGTCGGTAGGGCAGTGGACGGTGTCGGTAGGGCAGTGGACGGTGTCGGTAGGGCAGTGGACGGTGTCGGTAGGGCAGTGGACGGTGTCGGTAGGGCAGTGGACGGTGTCGGTAGAGCAGTGGACGGTGTCAGTAGAGCAGTGGATGGTGTCAGCAGTGGACGGTGTCGGTAGAGCAGTGGACGGTGTCGGTAGAGCAGTGGACGGTGTCGGTAGGGCAGTGAACGGTGTCGGTAGGGCAGTGGACGGTGTCGGTAGGGCAGTGGACGGTGTCGGTAGGGCAGTGGACGGTGTCGGTAGGGCAGTGGACGGTGTCGGTAGGGCAGTGGACGGTGTCGGTAGGGCAGTGGACGGTGTCGGTAGGGCAGTGGACGGTGTCGGTAGGGCAGTGGACGGTGTCGGTAGGGCAGTGGACGGTGTCGGTAGGGCAGTGGACGGTGTCGGTAGGGCAGTGGACGGTGTCGGTAGAGCAGTGGACGGTGTCGGTAGAGCAGTGGACGGTGTCGGTAGAGCAGTGGACGGTGTCGGTAGGGCAGTGGACGGTGTCAGTAGGGCAGTGGACGGTGTCAGTAGATCAGTGGACGGTGTCAGTAGATCAGTGGACGGTGTCAGTAGGGCAGTGGACGGTGTCAGTAGGGCAGTGGACGGTGTCAGTAGGGCAGTGGACGTTGTCAGTAGGGCAGTGGACGTTGTCAGTAGGGCAGTGGACGTTGTCAGTAGGGCAGTGGACGTTGTCAGTAGGGCAGTGGACGTTGTCAGTAGGGCAGTGGACGTTGTCAGTAGGGCAGTGGACGTTGTCAGTAGGGCAGTGGACGTTGTCAGTAGGGCAGTGGACGGTGTCAGTAGATCAGTGGACAGTGTCAGTAGATCAGTGGACAGTGTCAGTAGGGCAGTGGACGGTGTCAGTAGAGGAGTGGACGGGGTCAGTAGGGCAGTGGACGGTGTCAGTAGGGCAGTGGACGGTGTCAGTAGAGCAGTGGACGGTGTCAGTAGAGCAGTGGACGGTGTCAGTAGAGCAGTGGACGGTGTCAGTAGGGCAGTGGACGGTGTCAGTAGGGCAGTGGATGGTGTCAGTAGGGCAGTGGACGGTGTCAGTAGAGCAGTGGATGGTGTCAGCAGTGGATGGTGTCAGCAGTGGATGGTGTCAGTAGAGGAGTGGACGGGGTCAGTAGGGCAGTGGATGGTGTCAGTAGAGCAGAGATTGGTGTTACTAGTTTATTTTTTCATTACTTTTTACAATTTTATTTTTTACAATTATTTTTTTTAATTTTTTTTTTTTTTTACAAATTTTTCTGTGCCCCATTTGGAGATTCCCCAGTCCCTTTCTCTGCAGCCAAGCAGCAGGGGAAATCTGCGCAGCACAGGGTGATTAGGGTGTGGCACACCCTGTGTGCACGTCTATGAATGTGTGTAAAAAAATACATTAACCACTTCCCGCCCGCCATATAGCAAAATGACGGCCGGGCGGGCAGTGGTTTTATTATCCTGACTGGGCGTCATATGACATCCAGCAGAATCAGCAGGGGGGGCCGCAGTGTGGCGATTTGGTGATGTGGTGTGTTAGTCTGGCAGCATTTGATGGGCACACTGGCAGCGTTTGGGCACAGTGGCAGCATTTGATGGGCACAGTGGCAGCATTTGATGGGCAGACTGGCAGCATTTGATGGGCAGACTGGCAGCATTTGATGGGCACAGCGGCAGCGTTTGATGGGCACAGTGGCAGCGTTTGATGGGCACAGTGGCAGCGTTTGACGGCACAGTGGCTGCAATTGATGATTTTTTTTCAAACTTATTTTGTGCACCCCCCCCCCAAATTTTTGAGCACCAACCACCACTGGATCTAAGTAAAGAGCCTCTGACGTAGGCTCTTTACCACGTGATCAGCTGTGTCTAATCACAGATGATCAGTGTAAACAGGAAAAGCCATTTATCCGCTTTTCCTCCACTCACACCGACAGGCAAGGATGCCCACTTCAGACAAACGAGGTGAGCACACCAGGGGTGTCAATCAGTGCCCATCAGTGATGCCTGCAAGTGCCTCTTGATCAGTGCTGCCTATCAGTGCCCACCAGTGCCACCTTATCAGTGCTCATCAGTGAAGGAGAATGAAGATATGTTGTATGTTTAAAGGATGGGAGGTGGTGCCCACATCCCTGAAACAGACAAGTTAAAAGAAAGAATTTTCCTCTGTGAAAGGCAGAACCACCGAGAGTGTGGCAGAAAAGGGACGCTCCCACCGAGAGTGTGGCAGAAAAGGGACGCTCCCGCCGAGAGTGTGGCAGAAAAGGGACGCTCCCACCGAGAGTGTGGCGGAAAAGGGACGCTCCTGCCGAGAGTGTGGCAGAAAAGGGACGCTCCCACCGAGAGTGTGGCAGAAAAGGGACGCTCCCGCCGAGAGTGTGGCAGAAAAGGGACGCTCCCACCGAGAGTGTGGCAGAAAAGGGACGCTCCTGCCGAGAGTGTGGCAGAAAAGGGACGCTCCCGCCGAGAGTGTGGCAGAAAAGGGACGCTCCCGCCGAGAGTGTGGCAGAAAAGAGACGCTCCCGCTGAGAGTGTGGCAGAAAAGAGACGCCCCCGCTGAGAGTGTGGCAGAAAAGGGACGCTCCCACTGAGAGTGTGGCAGAAAAGGGATGCTCCCGCCGAGAGTGTGGCAGAAAAGGGACGCTCCCGCCGAGAGTGTGGCAGAAAAGGGACGCTCCCGCCGAGAGTGTGGCAGAAAAGGGACGCTCCCGCCGAGAGTGTGGCAGAAAAGGGACGCTCCCGCCGAGAGTGTGGCAGAAAAGGGACGCTCCTGCCGAGAGTGTGGCAGAAAAGGGACGCTCCCGCCGAGAGTGTGGCAGAAAAGGGACGCTCCTGCCGAGAGTGTGGCAGAAAAGGGACGCTCCTGCTAAGAGTGTAGCAGAAAAGAGATGCTTCTGCCGAGAGTGTGGCAGAAAAGGGACGCTCCTGCCGAGAGTGTGGCAGAAAAGGGACGCTCCTGCCGAGAGTGTGGCAGAAAAGGGACGCTCCTGCTGAGAGTGTAGCAGAAAAGGGACGCTCCTGCTGAGAGTGTAGCAGAAAAGGGACGCTCCTGCTGAGAGTGTAGCAGAAAAGGGACGCTCCTGCTGAGAGTGTAGCAGAAAAGGGACGCTCCTGCTGAGAGTGTAGCAGAAAAGGGACGCTCCTGCTGAGAGTGTAGCAGAAAAGGGACGCTCCTGCTGAGAGTGTAGCAGAAAAGGGACGCTCCTGCTGAGAGTGTAGCAGAAAAGGGACGCTCCTGCTGAGAGTGTAGCAGAAAAGGGACGCTCCTGCTGAGAGTGTGACAGAAAAGGGACGCTCCTGCTGAGACTGTGGCAGAAAAGGGACGCTCCCGCCGAGACTGTGGCAGAAAAGGGACGCTCCCACCGAGAGTGTGGCAGAGAACGGACGCTCCCGCCGATTGTCTGGCAGAAAAGGGACGCTCCCGCTGAGAGTCTGGCAGAAAAGGGACGCTCTCTCACAGAGAGTCTGGCAGAAAAAGGATGCTCCCACTGTCGTGGATAAACCACCATACTCTTTTGCGCTATTAAGAGCCCTTCCAGGTTTTCAGTATAATGCATCTCAATAAACCCCTGTCTCCCGCATTTCTCCCAGTAAATAGACATAGTCACCATCTTAGCTCCATCTGCCTCTCCTGGGTACAGGCTCTTGGCTTTTATTCATGAACAACAAAAGGAAGTGACAAACAGGAAGTCATGGTCCCAACAGCCAATCGCTTCCTCCATACCAAACGATAACACAGGAAATGACACTAAAGGGGAGGGCATCCACAGGAGTGGGAGGGAGAAGTGCACGTCTCATCCACTTGAGGCATGTACACTGCTCTCTGCCCAGCCACATCCACCATCTTAGTCAGCATGGAGCCCACTCAATACTGCTCAGAGTAACCAGTATCTAGTAAGATCATTCTACTTGTTCTTACAGACTTGAGAAAATCTGCGGGCAAATGGCTACTGGTGTTGTCAACATATAATAACACGTCTCCAAGCCCATGAGAAGGTTTTCATACCGACTGTTTTACCGCTGGTCCCGATTCAACCTAAGTGCGCTCTGCTAGAGCGCTCTTTGGTTAAATCAGACACAGGGAGACAGATGACAACAATCCATAAAACACACATAATAAAATTTTCACAACAATATGAAGTTCAGGGAAGCCAGGCTTCCCCTCCCCCTTGATATGTAAATAAACCAGTTGGATAGGTTTTTTAGAGCTGAGCAGAGAAAAGGAAGTTCTTTGCAGGATGTGATGTATCAACAGGAAGCTGGTGGGTGGGGCTTGGGGTCTTTTGAAACAAAAAGGGACTTGTGTTTGGAAGGACGATGGAAATCACTTTGGTTTTTAAATTTAAATCCAGTTGTTTTGCGGAGTTTTATACTGTAATACAGTTTTGGGTAGAGAGTAAACTGGAGGCATCCACGTTATTGTTGTAACCTCTAGGTACAGATAGAAGCCATAATATTGTTTTGAATAGTGGAGGATTTCATGGTGCTTTGTAGTTATCTGATGAACACGTTTAGAGGGCTGTATATCGTGAGACTGGTCGGGCCATTTATAATAGTCGGAATTCCAGTGCACGATTGTATCAGCATAGACGTGAGGAGTAGCATTCTAGTAATATGGATAATAATCGGAAATCCGAGTTTTAGTGCCAGAAAGCTAGTTGTTAGGTAATTTGGACAGGGTAAAATCCCCAAATCCTCACTAAATTTAATAGGTACGATGCCCGGCGGGTGTGGAGGGGCGACTCTTTGTACATCTTGCCGCATGTATGCGTTCCTTGATCATCCGATCGAGGGCGAATACTGCTGTGCAAAATGTAAGCACATTGTTTCCCTGGAAGCCCAGGTTCTGAATCTGGGGAAGCAACTGTCAGCACTGAGAAGTCCCTCCATACTAAAGGTGAGCCAGGAACGTACACGGCAGGTGCCGGCAGGGGCCAGCACAGAGGCGGGTGGAGACAAAGAGGTGCAGGCACTAGCAAAGAGTAGATGGGTGACAGTCAGGAGGGGTAGAGGGGGAAGTGCCAGGGAGGCCGATCCAGGACTGGAGCATCCCAATAAGTACGCTCCATTGAGTGACATTGGTGTAACCAGTCAGGGACCAGCACTGCTGGAGTTGAGGGACTCTCCTAGCTGCCAGGGGAAGAACTCCTCCAGTGAGAGTGGGGGGGCAGCAAAGGGAAAGGAAAGACAGATTCTGGTGGTAGGGGACTCAATTCTTAGAAGGACAGAGAGGGCAATCTGTAACCAAGACCTGAAGCGCCGAACAGTATGTTGTCTACCGGGCGCTCGGGTTCGGCACATCACGGATCTTGTGGACAGATTACTGGGAGGGGCTGGGGAAGACCCGGCTGTCATGGTGCACGTTGGCACCAATGACAAAGTCAGAGGCAGATGGAGTGTCCTAAAGAACGATTTTAGGGACTTAGGAGCTAAATTGAGGAAAAGGACCTCCAAGGTAATGTTCTCAGGAATACTACCGGTACATCGAGCCACACCAGAGAGGCAGAGGGAGATTAGGGAAGTAAACAAGTGGCTGAAGAGCTGGTGTAGTAAGGAGGGGTTTGGGTTCCTGGAGGACTGGGCCGACTTCTCAGTCGGTAACCGGTACTATAGAAGGGACGGACTGCACCTAAATGAGGAGGGTGCAGATCTGCTGGGAATGAAGATGGCCAAAAAGTTAGAGGGGTTTTTAAACTAGGCGATGGGGGGGAGGGTCCAGAGACAGTGATAGCCAGCGCGGAAGATACTCCAGAGGGTAGTATTGGGGGCATTAGTGGTAGGTTAACCAAAGCACAAAAACGCAAGGTGAGTATAGTAGCAAGTCCAAGTTGCAATCTTGAAACACCCAATACGAGGACAATATGCGACCGGTCTAAACTATGTGGCATGTTCACCAATGCCAGGAGCCTGGCGGACAAGATGGGTGAACTAGAGATACTGTTGTACAAGGAGGATTTGGATTTTGTGGGAATTTCAGAGACCTGGTTCAACAGCTCTCATGATTGGCTGGCAAACATTCAAAGGTATACCCTATACCGCAAGGATAGAGAGGGTAAAAAAGGGGGAGGGGTATGCCTATATATCAAGAATAATGTACAAGTGAATGTGAGAGATGACATCACTGAGGGGGCTAGGGAGGAGGTGGAATCTTTATGGGTAGAGCTCCAAAGGGATGAAGCTAAGGGGAAAATAATACTGGGAGTATGCTATAGGCCCCCTAACCTGAGGGAGGAAGTGGAGACGGATCTCCTATCACAAATTGGATTAGCAGCAAGGATGGGAAGTGTTATCATAATGGGGGATTTTAATTATCCAGACATAGACTGGGCGGAGGGAACTGCGCATTCATTTAAGGCTCGCCAGTTCCTTAATGTCTTGCAGGACAATTTTATGGGTCAGATGGTAGACGCACCAACTAGAAATAAAACATTACTAGATCTACTGATTACCAACAATACAGACCTGATAACAGATGTGGAAATACGGGGCAATTTAGGTAACAGCGATCACAGGTCCATTAGTTTCAGTATAAATCACACAAATATGAGACATGAAGGGAACACAAAGACACTGAATTTCAAAAGAGCCAACTTCCCTAAACTACAAACCTGGCTAAAAGGCATAAATTGGGATAAAATATTAGGAACAAAGAATACAGAGGAGAGATGGGTTTGCTTTAAGAGCATATTAAATAAGGGCATTAGCCAATGTATCCCATTGGGTAATAAATTTAAAAGAGCGAACAAACATCCTGGATGGCTTAACTCCAATGTAAAAATGCATATAAAAGCAAAGGAGAAGGCCTTCAAAAAATACAAGGTTGAGGGATCATCCACAGCATTCAGAATTTATAAAGAATGCAATAAGAAATGTAAGGGTGCAATTAGGATGGCTAAGATAGAACATGAAAGACACATAGCGGAGGAGAGCAAAAAAAATCCCAAGAAATTCTTTAAGTATGTAAACAGTAAAAAAGGGAGGACAGACCATATTGGCCCCATAAAGAATGAGGAAGGACATCTGGTTACAAAGGATGGGGAGATGGCAGAGGTATTGAATTTATTCTTCTCCTCAGTCTTCACGAGTGAATCGGGGGGCTTCAGTAACCAAAACTGCAGTGTTTATCCTCATGACACAGCACAGGAAGCACCTACATGGTTAACAGAGGACGGAATTAAAATTAGACTTGAGAAACTTAACATTAAGAAATCACCGGGACCAGATGGCTTGCATCCGAGGGTACTTAGGGAACTCAGTCAGGTGATTGCCAGACCGTTGTTCCTAATTTTTACAGACAGTCTATTGACTGGAATGGTACCAGCTGATTGGAGAAAAGCCAATGTAGCACCAATATTTAAAAAGGGCCCAAAAAACATCCCTGGGAATTACAGACCAGTTAGCCTAACATCAATAGTATGTAAACTCTTGGAGGGGATGATAAGGGACTATATACAAGATTTTAGTAATAAGAATGATATCATTAGCAGTAATCAGCATGGATTCATGAAGAATCGTTCTTGCCAAACCAATCTATTAACCTTCTATGAGGAGGTGAGTTGCCATCTAGATAAAGGAAGGCCCGTAGACGTGGTGTATCTGGATTTTGCAAAAGCATTTGACACAGTTCCCCATAAACGTTTACTGTACAAAATAAGGTGCGTTGGCATGGACCATAGGGTGAGTACATGGATTGAAAACTGGCTACAAGGGCGTGTTCAGAGGGTGGTGATAAATGGGGAGTACTCAGAATGGTCAGGGGTGGGTAGTGGGGTCCCCCAGGGTTCTGTGCTGGGACCAATCCTATTTAATTTGTTCATAAACGACCTGGAGGATGGGATAAACAGTTCCATCTCTGTATTTGCAGACGATACTAAGCTAAGCAGGGCAATAACTTCTCCGCAGGATGTGGAAATCTTGCAAAAAGACCTGAACAAATTAATGGGGTGGGCGACTACATGGCAAATGAGGTTCAATGTAGAAAAATGTAAAATAATGCATTTGGGTGTCAAAAATATGAATGCAATCTATACACTGGGGGGAGAACCTCTGGGGGAATCTAGGATGGAAAAGGACTTGGGGGTCCTAGTGGATGATAGGCTCAGCAATGGCATGCAATGCCAAGCTGCTGCTAATAAAGCAAACAGAATATTGGCATGCATTAAAAGGGGGATCAACTGCAGAGATAAAACGATAATTCTTCCGCTCTACAAGACTCTGGTCCGCCCGCACCTGGAGTATGCTGTCCAGTTCTGGGCACCAGTCCTCAGGAGGGACGTACTGGAAATGGAGAGAGTACAAAGAAGGGCAACAAAGCTAATAAAGGGTCTGGAGGATCTTAGTTATGAGGAAAGGTTGCGAGGACTGAACTTATTCTCTCTGGAGAAGAGACGCTTGAGAGGGGATATGATTTCAATTTACAAATACTGTACTGGTGACCCCACAATAGGGATAAAACTTTTTCGCAGAAGAGTTTAATAAGACTCGTGGCCACTCATTACAATTAGAAGAAAAGAGCTTTAACCTTAAACTACGTAGAGGGTTCTCAGCGGGCAGCATTGATAGCTTCAAGAAACTATTAGATAATCACCTGAATTGACCGCACTATACAGGGATATGTAATGTAATACTGACACATAATCACACACATAGGTTGGACTTGATGGACTTGTGTCTTTTTTCAACCTCACCTACTATGTAACTATGTAACTATGTAACTATGTTATAGTGATAAAGGCGCAAACAATTACCGCTCCGAAAGTAAAGTGCAGGGTTTTCTGGACGCAGAGTCTGCCAAAAAAAAACGGATTTGAATTGTATGTGCTGTCCATGCAGGGTGGGAACCAGGCACCCCAATCAGACAGCTGCATAGTACATGAAATCTGGATATGGGGCTAAGGCCATTAGACCCCTTAAAGATTGGCATATAAAGTCAGAGGGTACAGTAAGGTGTATTCCTTTGAAAGGTGCTTTTGATGTCTGGAGGTACGAGACTCCAGAATAAAAATACCTTGGATGTAACTGGCTTCAGAAATCTGTAATGATGAGTGGGTTGGATGTGTGGTTAAAATTCTCCTGCCTTTTTTTTTCAACTTTGTATGGCTGGCCCATGCAAGGTTTTCGAGCTGCTCTCGTGTTTTTCCCATTGTATTTTTTTCTATTGCTAAAAGAGTGAAGGCAGCATTCCGTCTGGTTGTTTTTTTAATTTTGTAAACTATGAACTATCTCCCTCACATTTGTATCTAAATGTTTGTCTCATGTTTTAGTCTTCTCATTGTTTGTATGTAGTAATATGAATATGTTAGAACCCACCAAGGCGGCAGGCGGCCCTCCTACGCGTTGCGGCCATTGTATTTTTGTAGGAGCGTGAAACTAAGAGTTACAGAGGGTTTCGTTGTTGTCGATTTTGAGAAAAGTCAGTGACAATTTACCAATGTACACGAATGTTGTATTGTTTGCCATTCTTTGAAGGTTAAAGATGAAGGATAGAGTAATAACTTGTTTATAAGCATCTTTTTCAGGTCCAGTAAGTTTCTGAAAGTATATGTACAATCCAAAGCTGGTGTATGTAGATAGCTGTACACATGCATAAATACACATGCCTAAAAGAAGGTAAAAGTATAATAGGCTGTTTCCTTGTTTTTTTTCTGCACCAACCCTGCATCTCTTCCTCCGGTTTGTAATGAGGAAGAAAATGGGGGGGGGGGGGGCATAATGGTAAGAATGACAGTTTTCAAACTAATAATACTAACCTTTCTAATTCTAACCAAGTTTGTGACCTAGTAGGATGACTGTCTTTCTTTGATGGAGTTTGACTCAGCAACCAGCAGTCCAGGTAAAGGAGGCTCCCATCCCAGATGCCAAGAACCTTTTTGTCAATGGTTCAAGGTATTACACACCAGATGGTAAGCAACACACAGGTTCAGTGACGACAGTTGGTGAAAAGTGAAAAAGGGGTCATTGAGTTCCCACATGTCTGGTTTATCTCCATAAGAGGTTTGTTCGGAAGTCAACCAAAAACAGGGTTGTACTTTCCTCAGCAGCTGTCGTCTTTACATTCTCAGCTGACGGGGTATGTGCAGTCACTGCAACGTGAGCTCCTAAAAAAATCCACCACAGGGTTCATGAGTCCCTTCCAGACCCTGACTCGATAACCAGTTTACATTCTATGCAACCAGGTGACTGGGTCGTTGTAAAGAAAACATCAGAAGATGGGATTATAGTCGAAATACCTCGGGCCATTCCAGGTTCAGCTGACCACGCCAACCTCTCTAAAGCTTGAAGGACAACTGGATCCACGCCAGCCACTGCAAGAAGCTGCTCAACTACACCAAAGAATGAGGAGTATCTTTTTTATTTATATCCTTAGTTTAGTGTATTTTAGCAAGGGTAACGATGAAAAGCATCCCAACTTATTGTTTAAAGTGTATTTTCCAACTAGCTAAGAAAGCGAACAGGACCAATTACTGGATCTACTCTGAATCTCCACCAAGCTTCAGTACCCAAGCGATGACAGCGGTACATACTATATAGGCTGTTCAGATTGGTATGAGGAATTTTGAAAAACGAGTAAAAACTCCAAACAGACACTTGTCAATAGAACTTAACAATACATTTCTAGAGGGTAAAATTAGTTACAGTTTTAAAGCGGTAATAAACCCGCTGCATTTTTTTTGTTTCCCTACACCTGTAAGGGAAAAGGCATAATGAGATAGTATGCACTGCATACTAGCTCATTATGAGATACTTACCTTAGAACGAGGCGCCGGCATCTCGTCCGGTCCACGCCCAGGGAGCTCATATTTCCCCTCGGCGTGCCTTCCGGGTATCGCAGCTCAGGCGCTGTGAGTGGCCAGAGCCGCGATGTCGTCACTTTTTTTCCGGCAAAGTCCAGCGGCTCTTGGGCTTTCAGATGAGAATCCCCTGTGCGCATGCGCCGCTGCAGTCAGCGGCTCATTGCAAGAGGAATATCTCCTAAACCGTACAGGTTTAGGAGATATTTTTTTTTACCTACAGGTAAGCCTTATTATAAGCTTACCTGTAGGTAAAGGTTTAGAAAATAGGTGTATAGGTATTAACAATAGCTTTGGTTCTTGCCAGTTTGGGTATCGGGACAACTAGGTAGCCCACAAGTGCGCTTCAACTTTAGTTTGGTACTTATGCGGGTCTACGGCTTATAAGGTAACTCCCCCTAATGCAAGAGGTTCATGTGTCCTGGTGAAACTCGTCCCAGCATCTTATGTCGTGGCCGATCGTGAGGATCTGATGACGCGAGAGAAGGTAAGAGCTAGAAAGGGTCTGGGCATGGTTTCCTGCGTGTACAGGGTGGAGGACTGAGCTTATGAAATGATTGAACAATTTCTCATCCATTGTGGATGGGATGTTCAATGAAACTGTTGAAGCTGCAAGGAAGATCCCACAGGAACAATGGCAGATCAAGACCCTTCTATTAAAAGATGATCCAAGCGGGGTTTCTTTGAATTCATAGGTAAAGATTGTTGTACCTGGATTGGTGATACTAGTGACAAAGTTCAGGCCCATATGGATAAGGTTAGATCCCTGCAAGGCAAAGCCAGAGCTATAGCTAGTGAAGGTTGGAATCCTTTTATAGGTTTGGGAAACTTTGGGGATTTTTTTTGCATCGGATCATGGTTGAAGGAAGTAGGGGTATATATACTCATGTTTTTGTTTCTATTCCTTCTATATGTCATGATGAGGTGCTCCTGTTGCCTGATTGGACGAGTGAACAGAGCACCGAGCAGATGACCACATCTTGCTCGCTGAGATGAGACGCCCCGAAGCCCAGCCCACGTACCAGATGCAGAGGATCCCAGACCGACCGGCGATTACTACAGCTCACCATGTTGTGTCCTCCCTATAAGTTAGCCCTCCTGAAGAACAGAGTCTACAAGTCAAGCCGCATTATGAACTTATATGGACTGTAAGGACCGATTCATTTCCAGGTGTAAGAAGAAGATCAAGATTCGAGGGACACATGGGAGCATATGACAAAGAGGAGGGACTGTTGTGGAAATTTTGATTAATGTATGTTGTCAAATGCTCCCAATGTCAGTTTTGCTGCAATACGCTCATGCAAGCGTATTCGCACATACAGACGTTGGTGGAAGACCATTGGCTGCGGACACCTTCCTGTGGACACAGACAATCTGTTTGCTCTTTAGAGGGTGTTCAATTATGCCTCACCAGGAGACTGGCCACCTCATGACAATTGCATTAACACTCCTACAAACAGATCTGCGTACATGGGAACCATAGCATAACCATACAAAATTATGGCCCACTGAGCCATGATAGAGTACGGCTCACGTCATTGGTAGTGGTGGGAATGTCCACACAATCGTGTCCAGAGCCCTGTAAGTAGTGTTCCAATTGTGAGACACTTTGTGTCTCACAAGAAGCTGGCCACATGGCTCTGCACACGACCGTCTGTACACGTCACTACTGGAATTCTATTTGAATATATACATGTGTTTGGTTCTTTTGAAAGAATACAAGTGTCTGATTGGCTGATTCTGAAGCCACCACCTTCCTTTGTTATTCATGTTTACAATATAAATAAAGGCAGCAGATCATCCTAGACAGGATTTTGCCAAGCTCAACGTGATACCAGCGCCTGTCTGTGTTACTTAGAGATATACAAGCGCGCTTCCCCGGCCTTATACATGAAAGCTATGACTGCTTATTAGCGCACAAAATTATTTGCTTATAAAGAGAAGCTTTATAAGCTTCTCTTTATAAGCAAATAATTCTCTTTAAAAGCTTATAACGGGACGAGAAAAAGGAAGTTCAATAGCCAGTAGCCAATAGCTGCCCTTGCGTCGTTTTTGGAATAGCATACAGACGAGCGGTTTTCCCGATAGGAACCGATTCCATCGGAAAGATTTGAAACGTGTTCTATTTCTAGGTCCGTCAGAATTTTAGAAAGAAAGAGACCGATGAAGCCCACACCTGATTCCATCGGACCTTTTTTGCCAGAAAGTCCGGTCGTGTGTACGTGGCATTAGGTGGATGTTTTGCCACCAGTAAATGCCTGCTTGACCTTTTATTCCAAATTCGTTACTAAACCAGGAACATTTTCTTCGCCTAGACACTGGTAATGGAATATATAATGTCTCTTCTACCAAAGTCCCTTCCAGGACATGATTAACACAAACGATGATTAGGTGTGATACTTGATGTTGGCCGGGACTTTATTTTGTCTGATCCGTGCAGAGGACACATAACATCAGTCTTGTTCACAAAAACAGAGAGCCGAGCTCACTGGGATGTAAAATCAGGATGCAGGTAGAATAATGAGCCCTTAGGGCTAGTTTAAACTTTGCTTCAAAACAAGGCTTCGGACAGGCTTTGTTAAAGCTCTCTGAATGCCAGTCAAAGCTCCTGTCACTAAATAAAATGGTTCGCTTACAGCCATCCAGCTTTGCCATAGACTTCTATGGAGGCTTTGAAGACGCTTTGAAGCATTACTGAAGCTACATGGGGCATCATTTTTGAAGCCGAAGCAAAGTGTAAACAGGACTGTAAGCTAACCATTTCATTTAGTGACAGGAGCTTTGACTGGCATTCGGAGAGCTTTAACAAAGCCTGTCCAAAGCCTTGTTGAAGCCGAAGCAAGTGTAAACGAGCCCTAAGGGCTCGTTTACACTTGCTTCAAAACAAGGCTTCAGACAGGCTTTGTTAAAGCTCTCTGAACACCAGTCAAAGCTCCTGTCACTAAATGAAATGGTTAGCTTACAGTCCTGTTTACACCTTGCGTTTGCTTTGGCTTTGCTTCAAAAATGATACCCCATGAAGCTTTAGTGGTGCTTCAAAGCGTCTTCAAAGCCTCTATAGAAGTCTATGACAAAGCTCGCTTGAAGCACCTAAAGCTTTTGAGAGGCTTTAATTCAGCTTTAGCTTCTCTTTGATTTGGAGAAATTGCCGGTATGAGATATCCACACGCACACACAGGGCATCTGCAAAGCTTCAAAAGAGCATCACCGAAGCATCACTAAAGCTTCATTGAAGCATCAAAAACACGTCATAAAAGCATGTTGAATGTACATGAGCCCTAATTATATCACCAAATGGGGAAGCAATGTCCATGGGGGTCCTTTACCAAGCCAAGCTGGCCAGAGTGTGCATTGCTCCACCTCTAGAGAAGGACACAGGCAGGTCAGTGGTAGCTGTACCTCTATTTTATATGGAAAAAACTTAAGGTATATGTAACCCTCACCTTGTAAAACAACCCAGTTTAAAATTGAGATTAAAGGCAAAACATTTGTGTATATATATTTATAACATAAATACCTTTTCTTTCCCTTCTTTTTTTTATAAGTGAACACATACCCTGGCTTTGTAAGTAAAAAATCGTTTTTTTTTGTTTTTTTTTAAATTGTCGTCAAATACCACCAAAAAAAAAAAAAAAGCTCTATTTGTGGGGGGAAAAAAAGAGGACAAATTCCATCTATGTACAGCGTTGCACGTCCGTGCAATTGTCAGTTAAAATAAGGCAGTGCTGTAAGGTAAAAAATGGCCTGGTCATGAAGGGGGAGGGGGTCAGGTCAATTGGTGTAGCTCTGCATAGAAACCAGTGTTTGTAAGCATGTTTATTTAATCAACCCTCCCAGAGTCAATTAGCTTCTATAGCGTCCCTGGAACCCCTAAATTTAGAACACCTTAAAGACCGTGATGGCGAACTTTGGCACCCCAGATGTTTTGGATCTACATTTCCCATGATGCTCATGCACTCTGCAGTGTAGTAGAGCATCATGGGAAATGTAGTTCCAAAACATCTGGGGTGCCAAGGTTCGCCATCACTGCAAAACCTACAGCAGAGATATGCAATTAGCTGCTGCAGAACTACAAGTCCCACGAGGCATAGCAAGACTCTGACAGCCACAAGCATGACACCCAGAGGCAGAGGCATGATAGAACTTGTAGTTTTGCAACAGCTGGAGGTCCGCTAATTGCACATCCCTGACCTAAAGCATCCGCCCATGCCAGGGCTGCGTTTACTCGCATGGGGATGCACAAGTGTACCGTGCATCCCTGTGCAGGCAGTCCTGTTCATGTCAATTGGGACACAGCAGCTGCACAGACACCAATTTGGCACTCATGCAGGGGGGATGGTCCCTAACGCACATGTCTGTGTTGAGGGCCATGCATGGATGTCAAATTGGGAACAGCAGCTGTGTTCATGCAACCGCTGCATTCCAATTGACATGAAGGGAACTGCCTGCACAGGGATGCACAGGACACCTGTAACACACGCTCTTCGCACAGGCGTATGCTGTAATATGCACATGCGAACAGGGCCTAATAAGTCAGTGCTTGCCCCCCCCCCCCCCAACCACCACCTCCTGATCAGTCAGTGAGGCCAAATAGCAGGATGATGGGCCAATCAGGAGTTGCTGGATGGTTGGACACAACACTAATTGAAGACACCAGTAATTGCTTATTAGTGTACCAATGGTTTAGGGCTTCCTGAACTACTGATACTACATACAGCTACCCAGAAGTGCCTGCCATTGCTTGGCAGAGCACCGATTGCAAAGATTTTCTCCATATCAGGAGCACTTAAAGTGTCACTAAACCCACATCATAAACAACTATCAATAAATGGTGTATTACATGCTGTTCATACTCACTCATTCACGATGAGATTCATTTTCTGTATTCTGCAAAAAAAACTGGGTTGATCCTGCTGCTCTCTATCGCCCCCTTCTGTCCATGTCCCCAATTCACCTAGGGATTTTGCAGCTGCGGTGGCAACTCTGCACATGCTCAGTTTTCATTGAGTTTGTATGCTGAGCATTTCCTCCCCATCACATCTGAGCAGCCCATGTGATAATAGAGTCACACATGTGGGCGTTTACACAGTGGTAAATTACAGCCCACTAACCAGCTAAACACAATGGGGGCGGGATATTTCATGTAGATTGATGAGGGCTTCACCTCCCAGTTATTCTAAGACACAGGCTGGGGGGGGGGGGGGGGGGAGAAGAGACACAACCTGTGACTGGCAGAAATCCACCCACACCATGTTATTTCCAAAAAAATAATAAAGATTTGATTTCAAATATATATTTGTATGACAATTTAAAACAGTTCATTGAAAATAATTATTTATTTTTACCATTTTGTATTCCAAAAAGGCTGTTTTTATTTGCTTTGAACATGTGAGCAGCAGCAGAGGACTAGATGCTCCTCCCGCTTATCTTTCCCTGCAGACAGGCTGGGAGAGATCTGGGTCATGTGACAGCTGGATATCGATTAGGAAAAAAGATACTTTGATTTGTTTTTTTTTTGTTTTTTTATTATTAAAATAATTACAGCGCCATCATCCATATACAGAAATGGAGAAGGGACAATGTCAATTAAACAGCGTGTGTTTAGTAAAAAAATTATATTCAATTGTGACACTGCTCCGCCTACCTGTTTAGTATCACCTTAAGGCATATTCAAACATTTGCATTCTTGTTGTAACGATATGTCTTGTCCAAAATTCAACCAGTAAATTTTTCAGAGCTCCTTAATTTAAATGCCAACCACAGAGTACAGTATTCTTTAAGACGGCGGCTCTGGAGAGTAAACATAAACATACAAAGGCAAAGAAAATGGGGACTTTTAAGGTGTTTAAAATGTAACAATTTATTTTATTCTTTCAATTAAAAAACTTTTTTCTTAAAAACAATAATCATAAACAAGTTCATTTTTGTAATAACAGATTTAGTTTACATATTCCATATACCAGCAGAAGCAACAATTTCGACATGTTTCACCAAATTTATTCTGGCTTCCTCAGGAGTTTATGTAGCAATCTGTGTAGCAAACTATCTATGAAAGAATATATACAAAGTAAGAGTTCACACAATGGTATAACGCAAAACTTAAGTTTTCTTCTTATATACTTGCATTTCACATATACCATAAATGCTGGTTTCTAAAGGTGTGCTTGGAGCAGTAACCAGCATTTATGGTATACACTATATTGTCAAAAGTATTGGGACACCTGCCTTTACACACATGAAATTTAATGGCATCCCAGTCTTAGTCTGTAGGGTTCAATATTGAGTTGGCCCACCCTTTGCAGCTATAACAGCTTCAACTCTTCTGGGATGGCTGTCCACAAGGTTTAGGAGTGTGTCTATGGGAATGTTTGACCATTCTTCCAGAAGTGCATTTGTGAGGTCAGGCACTGATGTTGGACAAGAAGGGCTGGTTCATAGTCTCCACTCTAATTCACCCCAAAGGTGTTCTATTGGGTTGAGGTCAGGACTCTGGTCCTTAGTTGTGAACAAGCAAACTATCTCTTGTGAAACACGTCAACTGCCTGTCCTGTGTTTGTCTAATACACTTGTGACAATAAAGATACATCAAGCTTTTGGAAACTCAGAGTGTGACCATTTCTTTACTTTACTTTGTGCAGGCCAGTCAAGTTCCTCCACCCCAAACTCGCTCATCCATGTCTTTATGGACCTTGCTTTGTGCACTAATGCAAATCATTTGGTGGAGGGTGGATTATGGTCTGGGGGTTGTTTTTCAGGGGTTGGGCTTGGCCTCTTAGTTCCAGTGAAGGGAACTTTTAAGTTGTCAGCATACCAAGACATTTTGGACAATTTAATGCTCCCAACTTTGTGGGAACAGTTTGGGGATGGCCCCTTCCTGTTCTAACATGACTGCGCACCAGTGCACAAAGCAAGGTCCATAAAGACATGGATGAGCGAGTTTGGGGTGGAGGAACTTGACTGGCCTTCACAGAGTCCTGACATCAACCCGATAGAACACCTTTGGGATGAATTAGAGTGGAGACTGCGAGCCAGGCCTTCTCATCCAACATCAGTGCCTGACCTCACAAATGCTCTTCTGGAAGAACGGTCAAACATTCCCATAGACACACTCCTAAACCTTGTGGACGGCCTTCCCAGAAGAGTTGAAGCTGTTAGGCTACGTTTACACTGAGGCCCTTTCCCGCTAAAAATAGCGCCTCTCCTGTCACTCCAGCTCAGTGCTTTCACACTGGAGCGGTGCGCTTGCAGGAGGTAAAAAATTCTTACTTTGTATAGATTCTTTGAGGGCCAGTACACACCATAGAAGCGTAGTCTGGATGCGTTCCAGATGCTTTTCTGCATGCACGTTTTTGATGCAGTTCAGTGCAATTTTTCCCTCTCTTTTTTCTTAACCTTAAACAAGGACATATGTGTTCCAGTGCATTTTTGATGCGTCTTACAGCGTTCCTGTACAGTCCAGTGCAGGAAAAATGCAGCATGTTCTACTTTTTTTTCTGTAACTGGAACTGCAAGTACTGGTTCCGTTCTATTCCATTGAAAACCATATAACCTACTTTCCGTGCATTTTCGATGCACAAAAAAAAAAAAAACGCACTGGACTGCATGCGGTGTGAACTGGCCCTCTCATAGATAATTTGCTACACAGCCCAGATTGCTACATAAACTCCTGAGGAAGCCGTAATAAATTTGGTGAAACATGTCGAGATTGTTGCACCTGCTGTGATATGGAATATGTAAACCAAATCTGTTACAAAAATGAACTTATCTATAATTATTGTTTTTAAGAAAAATATTTTTAAGTGAAAAAAGTAAAAGAAATCGTTAAATATTAAACAATTGTTTGATAATTAGCACCTTATAAGTCCCCATTTTCTTTGCCTTTGTATGTTCTAAAACAAAATAGGATGCGGTGCTAGAGGTAAATCCTCTCCTGTCCAAGACCGGTGCCTTACAAGTAACACCTAAACACCCCACCCTGCCGATACTCACTTTGCCGGGCTCCCCGCCACTCTACTGAACTGCTGGAGCCTTCAGATACACCTTCTACTTCTGGGAAATCAGACAAATCCTCCCAGGATGCAGTGCTCGGGTATTTGTTGAACATGGTCATGTGAGGGAGGCAAGAATGTAAAGCCGCGATGACGTCACTTCGCTGCATGTGCGCAAGAGTCCTCCGTTTCCAGCATGATCCGCCGGACCCTCAGAGCGCATGCGCCGCTGACATCAGCGGCTGCATGCAGGGTGAACGTCTCCTAAACCGTGCAGGTTTTGGGGATATTCATTTTACCTACAAGTAAGCTTTATTATAGGCTTACCTGTAGGTAAAGATGACCAAGCGGGGTATACAACCGCTTTAAAGTGGTTGTAAACCTCAGACATGAATTACCCCTCTATAGTGTGTACTTATCTCTAATGGGAGCACTAAGTGTCATTTCTGTCTGCTGCTTTGTTCCTCTGCTATCAGCATGAATCACTCCCGACACCAAGAGAAAAAAAGGTGACGGGAGGGAGGGATCTCCAGCTGATTGACAGCCTCAGCTTTGTTCCTGTGTGCTGTGTAAGGGGGGGGGGTCCCTTCCCTCCAATCAGCTCTCAGAGTTCTCCTCACTAAGCTCTGTAGTGTGTAATTTCAGCTCTCCGCCCTCTTTTGTTGACAGGTCAGACAAGCTTTATAAATTCGGGACTTTGAACGCATGTAGAGAAGACGGCAGATAAACAGGTAAAACTTATGTAGGTGGATTTGTTTCATCTCTGTGTGCATCACCTGAGGCCAGTCACTTCACTGGGTATGTGTAAGGCTAGGTTCACTTATATGCAAATTGGATGCATTTTTAAACCGCATCAAATTCTCATAACATGTGAATCAGACTGGCTTTCAATGGAGCCGGTTCACTTATGTCTGTGCGGTTTTAAAAAGGGTCCTGTGCAATTTTGGGTCTGGGTCAGGTGCGATTTCAGGTAAAAATTTGCACCTGGACTGGTGAACAGAAATGCACCGGACTGGCGCACTGAAACCACGGCTGCATATGTATGAACCCAGCCTAAGACTCCTTTCACACTGAGGCACTTTACAGGCGCTATAGCGCTAAAAATAGTGCCTGTAAAGCGCCTCTCCTCTCACTCCAGTGTGAAAGCCCCGAGGGCTTTCACACTGGAGCGGTGGCTTGCAAGACGCCCAAAAAAGTCCTGCAAGCCGCAACTTTGAGGCGCTTTAGGAGCGGTGTATATACTGCTCCTAAAGCGCCCCTGCCCATTGAAATCAATGGGCAGCGCCGCTACAGTGGTGCTTTGCAGGCACTTTTAACCCGTTTTCGGTCGCTAGCGGGGGCTAAAAGCTTCCCGCTAGCGGCTGAAAGTGCCGCTAAAACGACCCCCAAATGTCCCAGTGTGAAAGTGCCCTAAGGGTTTACAAACACTTTAAGCCCTGGTTCACACCGGTACGGCTTTGAAATCGCGCTACTTCAGCACGATTTGGAAGCCACAGATCAGTGCGATTTGCACCAAATTAATTGCGGCTTACGATTTTGTTAAACAGAAGACTATTGCAAGAAATCGTCAAAAAGTAGTGCAAGAACCTTTTTTCATAATCGCTGCGACATGAGATATGAACGGTTCCATTGGTACCAATGGGGTGCGACTTGCCATGCGATCTTGAACTGTCAAACCGCATGACAAGCCGCACACCGGTGTGAACAGGGGCTAAGCTGTGCTGGAAGAGAACCCTGCCTGCCTATTGAAGTCAAAGACATGGCTTCCTTCACAGCAGATCTCGTGGCACAGTCATCTGGAAGGAACAAAAACTAAAACCCCCATACACACTATTTTCTGATTTCCTTTAGATTTACCAAAACCATGTAGTGCAAGGGCCTACCTGATTGCATACAAATTGAAACTCATAAGGTTTGACCTCATATTATATGGTTTTGGTAAATCTGGGAAAAAAAAAAATCTATGGAAAATTGTATAGTGTGTATCCAGCTTTAAGGCCATAGCGTATGATTGGCTCTTTTTCTTCTTGTGCGATTACGGTGTAGAGCTCCATGCATCCCCTTCTCTGAGGTTCTGTATTGCTGTAGGATTCAGACGATAATCCTGTGTAAAAATTACAAGTGTGAAAGAACAGCGGGCTGCTGTCAGAGACGCCGTGGGAGGAGTCCAGTCCCGGCACCAGCTGGAATGTCTCCATTCATTCAAAGTGAGAGAAGAGGAAGACGCAACTTTAAGGCTTACGGTGAAGTTCAAAAGGAAATGTAGAAGATTAAGTCCTCCAGCTCACAACTCTATTCCAATGATGCAAAAAGGTCTTGGAACTACTTACACCGATGAAAATCAGTACAAGCAGATACAGTGTCATCAGGATAGCAAAACGGTGGCTTGAAAACCAAGATGGCTTCCTGGACCTGTGTGAAGGAAACGGAGAGAGTGTGAAAATAAAAAGCAATGAGGATTAAAAGGATACATTCACCTTTAGAGCTTGTTACATTCGTATTTACAGGAGGGTGTATACAGCAGGTGGGGATTCCGTCTCCCCTGCAGCCGCTGTCACATCGAAAAATGAGCAAAGATCTGTGAATGAATAAACGACAAGTTCCGCCTTCCACTGCAGCAGATGCCTTGTAGTTCTTAAAGCAGAGTTCCACCCAATATTGGAACTTCCGCTGATCCTGTCCCCCCCCACCCTACGGTGTCGCATTTGGCACCTTTTGGGGGGAGCAGATACCTGTCTAATACAGGTATTTGCTTCCATTTCCGGCGAAAGATCGCCGCAGAATCCGTGGCGAGCTACACCATGTTTGGCCCCTCCTCTGTTTTCTGGGAGACACACAGGTCCCAGAAGACAGCAGGGACCAGTCAGAAAGTGCAGCGCCACTTGCACATGTGCAGTAGGGAACCAGGCTGTGAAGCCGGCAGGATTCACCTCCCGATTCCATTAGGGTCCTTTCACACTGGGGCGGTTTGCAGGCGCTATTGCGCTAATAATAGCGCCTGCAAACCGACCCGAAAGTGCCGCTGCTTTCATTCCAGTGTGAAAGCCCCGAGGGATTCACACTGGAGCGATGCGCTGGCAGGACGGGGAAAAAAGTCCTGCCAGCAGCATCTTCGGAGTGGTGAAGGAGCGGAGTGTACACTGCTCCTTTACCGCTCCTGCCCATTGAAATCAATGGGACGGCGCGGCTATACCGCCGGCATAGGCGCTTTGCGGTGGTTTTTAACCATTTCTCGGCCGCTAGTGGGGGGTAAAACAGCCCCGCTAGCGGCCGCATACCGACGGTAAAGCGCCGCTTACAATAGCGGCGCTTTACCGCCGATGCCGGCCCCAGTGTGAAAGGACCCTTACTGAAGATGGCGGCGCCTCCACCAGGGAGCTGAGGGACGGGTCGGCTTCAGGTGAGGACATTGCGGGCGCCCTGGACAGGTAAGTGTCTCCTATTTTAAAAAAGTCAGCAGCTGCAGTATTTGTAGCGGCTGACATAATTTTTTTTTTTTGCAGGCGGAACTCTGTTTTTATCGACTGTGGAGTGCGCTGATCAGCACTCTCACTTCCTCCAGGTTTCTAAGGCTGGGTTTACACCAGTCCGGTGCGAATTCCAGCTCCGGTTTCTGAGAGAGTGCACGTTTTTTGTGCGTTCCTAATCGGAGCCCATTATTTTCAATGGGGCCACCAAACACTCTGGAATGCGCAAAAATTAAAGTTACGTACCGGTAACGTCTTTTCCTGTAGTCTTTCAGGACAGCCACTATTGAGAGATAGTCTCCTCCTCTTCCTGTAGGAAACACTGCGCCAGCCCATAAAACTCTCACTTCCCCTGCCAGACCTCAGTTTTTACAAGATCACCTCCGGTCAGCTGGGGAGACACAAGAACATGTTAATAACATACCATTCAATATCATTATCATATTGCGTTCTGGTCTTAAATAAGACCCCCCCAAGCTTAGGGTGGGTAACTAGGGCTGTCCTGAAAGACTACAGGAAAAGACGTTACCGGTACGTAACTTTAATTTTCCCTTTACGTCATTCAGGACAGCCACTATTGAGAGGATAATCGAGCACTTACCAATTAGGGTGGGACTACAGCTTGCAGGACTTTTCGCCCAAAAGCCTGCTCACCTGCCGCCACCAGGTCCACTCTGTAATGTTTAACGAAAGTGGAGTAGCTGGACCATGTCGCTGCCTTGCATATTTGCTCTGGCGTTGCTCCAGCCTTCTCTGCCTGGGAAGTTGCCACTGCTCTGGTAGAGTGTGCCTTTATGCCCATAGGAATCTCTTTCCCTGCTAGAGAATATGCCTGCCCAATAGTTAATCTAAGCCATCTGGCAATCGTGCGTCGAGACGCTCTGAGTCCTTTTCTGGACCCGGAAAATAAAATAAATAGAGAATCAGACTTTCTTATGGGTTTAGTCATCTCTAAGTATTGTAGGATACACCTCCTTACATCTAAGAAATGAAATTTCAGTTCCCCTTCTCCCGCAGGATTGGGACAAAACGAAGGTAGGACTATTTCCTGGCTTCTGTGAAAGCCTGACGCCACCTTAGGCAAAAATGCTGGATCAGTCTTAAGGACTATTCTATCTGGCAAAATAACACAAAAAGGAGGTCTAATTGATAACGCCTCAATTTCACTGACTCTCCTGGCAGTTGTCACTGCCACTAAAAATGCTGTCTTTAAGGTTAACTCCCTTAACAGACATTTGTCCAAGGGCTCAAAGGGAATTCCTGTTAGGCTTTGCAAGACTAAAGATAGATCCCACCCGGGAAAGGGGGGACCTCGGACAGGTCTCTGTCTGGACAGTGCCCTAAAGAACCTGACCACCCATGGATTGGTGGCCAAAGATTTCTCTAAATAAGCACTAAGTGCTGACACCTGGCTTTTAAGGGTACCTACAGATAACCCTTTGTCTGCTCCACACTGTAGGAACTCCAAAACGGCTATAGGGCTCTGTACCGAGAAGGAGTTTTCAGTGCACCACCTGTTGAAAAGGAGCCAGACCTTTTTATAAAAATGACGCGTCTCCTTTTTTCTACTGTTGAGGAGGGTGGAGATTAATTTCTGAGAAAATCCCTTAGATTTTAATATACTCTCCTCAGTAGCCAGGCCGCTAACTTCCACTGGTGTACCTGTGGACAGAGGATTGGACCCTGTGAGAGAAGATCCTCCTGAGGTGGAAGGAATAGGGGTGGTTCCACTGCTAGCTGACTGAGGATTGAAAACCATGCCCTTTTCGGCCAATGTGGAGCTACTAGAATGAGGGAGGTGTTCTCTAGTTGGAACTTCCGCAGAACCGCCGGTAATAACACCGGAGGGGGGAAGGCATAGCATATCCTGAAATGCCACTTCTGTGTCAATGCGTCCACCCCCAGTGCTCCCTCTCCTGCGTTTAGGGAGAAAAAACAGGGGATTTTCGCATTGTCTCTTGAAGCGAAAAGATCCACCTCCGGGGGTCCCCATTTCTCGGATATGAGATTGAAAACCTCCTGGCTGAGGGCCCAATCTCCCTCTCTCAGCCTCCTCCGGCTGAGAAAGTCTGCTATAACGTTCCTCTCTCCTCTCAGAAAAACCGCTGAGAGTGAGAGAGTGTTGCTCTCGGCCCAATTTAGGATGTCTGTTGCTAAGGCCAGGAGACTTCCGCTTCTGGTGCCACCCTGTTTGTTTATATAGGCCACGGCAGAAGAGTTGTCTGACCGTACCTGTATATGGTGACCCTGCAGCTCTTTTTTGAAAAACCTGAGGGCCAGGCCGACCGCCCTCAGCTCCTTCCAATTGGACGATCTTTTTAGTTAGTCTCCCCTCCATACGCCCTGTGCTAGAAGGGATCCCAGATGCGCCCCCCAGCCTTTGCCGCTTGCGTCCGTGGTTACTATCCGTGAAACTGGAATAAGCCACAGACGTCCCTGCGACAAGTTCGCTTCTTTCCTCCACCACCAAAGAGATCTCCTTAATTGATGGGGAACCTGTACTAAGGTGTCTAGATCCCTCTGACTGTGGTCCCATACCTTTAGTACGTATGACTGCAGGGGACGAAAGTGTAATCCTGCCCACTGCACTGCTGGGAGAGTAGAGGTCAGCAGACCTAGCGTTGACATTAAGGACCTTTTGGACACCCGATGGTTGCACTGGAGAGATAAAACTGCTCTGTCCAGTTTTAGAATTTTTTCTCTTGGAAGAAAGACCTTCAAGAGTGTCGAGTCTAGCAGGTATCCTAGGTACATAATGCGCTGTGAAGGAATGAGACTGGACTTGTCTAAGTTCAGGAGCCATCCTAATCCTGTCAGTACCTTTTTTGTCAGGTCGAGATCCCTGAGCAATTTCTCTGGGGATACTGCAAATAAGAGCAGGTCGTCCAGATAGGCTATAACTGACACACCCTGCAGTCGCAGGAAGGCCATGGCCTCTGCCAGGATTTTGGTAAATATTCGGGGCGAGGAGGATAGCCCGAAAGGCAGGGCCTGGAATTGTAGGTGCAGTATTGCCTCGCCCAGGTTTATTGCTAAACGGAGAAACCTCTGAGAGGTTTCTGCAATAGGGACGTGCAGATACGCGTCTCTGAGGTCCAGAGACACCATGAAACAATTCTGCGGTAACAGAGCCCTGACCGTAAAAATTGATTCCATACGGAATCTTTTGTAACGGATTGACCTGTTTAAGGGTTTTAAATTCAGAATCAATCTGAATTTTCCTGAGGGTTTTTTTACCATAAATACATGGGAATAAACCCCCTCTCCTTCCTCCCCCCTTGGTACTCTGCAGACTACATTCTGTAGTTCTAACTCCTTCAGAGCGTCTAACAAGGCCTTGGTTTTTGTCGTGCAGCTGGATAGCTGCGTGACAAGGAACCTTTGTGAGGGGGGCCTTGTGAATTCCAAGAGATACCCTCTTCTTATGATCCCTAGGATGAACCGATTGGGGGAAATGATCTCCCACTGTGGAAGGAAGGCCCCCAGTCTTCCTCCCACCGTTTTTAGAGAGTCATTGATTTTTCTGGGCTTTTTCAGGAGGGCGAAAAATCGCCCCTCCTCTGCCCTTACCTCTTTGGCCCCAGGTTTTCTTCTGTCCCCCTTGTTTGGGGGCTTCCCTACGTTTTTGCGGACGAAACCCCCTCTTCCCCTGTGTTGGGGTCTTTCGTTTGAGTGGGAAGGACTTCTTTTTGTCTGCTGTCCGGTCTAGGACTGTATCTAACCCAGGACCAAAGAGTAGGTCACCAGTCAGGGGTATCCCACATAACTTGACCTTAGAGGCGGCGTCGCCCGGCCAAGTCTTCAGCCAGAGGGCCCTCCTGGCCGAGTTAGCCAGGGCCGCTGATCTGGCTGTCATACGGACTGACTCTGCCGAGGCGTCTGCTATGTATGCGATTCCTCGCAGAATCGTGGGGAAAGACGCTAGGATAGTCTCTTTAGCGGTGCCAGCCTCAATATGCTCTTGAATCTGGAAAAGCCAATGCTCTAAATTGCGGGCTACTACAGTAACAGCCATTTCTGGTTTTAAGTTACCGACTGTCGAGTCCCACGTTTTTTTCAGTAGTGAGTCTATCCTTTTGTCCATAACGTCTGATAAGGCCCCCATGTCCTCGAACGCCAGGTCTGTGTGTCTAGAGACCTGAGAGAAAGCTGCGTCCAGTTTGGGATTTTTATTCCAAATGGACGCTGGATCCTCTGAAAACGGAAATCTTCTCTTAAGGGAACTAGAGAAGAAGGGCTTTCTTTCCGGATCCTGCCACTCTTTTTTAATCGTCTCCACCAGAACCTCGTGTACTGGAAAGACTTTTCTCTTTTGATCTCCTAGGCCCTTGTACATAAGGTCATGGAGTGAGAGGGGTTTTTTATCCTCGTGTATACCGAGGGTTGTATATATTGCCCCCAGGAGATCTTCCACCTCCTCTAGGGACAACTTATACCTGGAGATTTTCCTGGACTCCCCGTCCTGGTCCTCTCCCTCTGATTCCTCATGGGAGTCAGAAGTGCCACTGTCTGGTTGCCTAAGCTCCACCCCGGAAGGGCCTGCAGCCTCTTCTGCCGTAGCCATACTAGTGGGTCTGGCAGGAGCCGAGCCCTGAGCATGAGGCGGGGTTGAATCCTGCTGAATGGGATTAGGGGGAAGCTGAAACTTCTCAAAAAGCGTTTTAAAGGAAGAAAAAGTGGATGACAGCTCTTTTACAGAGGCTGCCAAGCCGGACTGCTGTTCAGAGTCCCTTTCCTTGACCAGGGAGTCTATGCATTCCTTACACAGAACCTTGGTCCAAGCTTCCCCTAAACTGTCCCTACAAGAGGCACATTTCTTTTTTGAGACATGAGTGGACTTTGTCTTTTCTGTGGATTTCTGAAATTACATACAGAAAACACATTACATTCAGCAATTTTTTAACAGAAACAACCCTGGGGGTGTACCGGACCCACCTGCAGGGATCCGAGTCACCCCCACCCCCTGACCACCCAGGGGGTCTGCCCCCCCCCTAAGTAAGGAACCGTACATGGGGGGGGACAATCCTAGGTAGAGAGGACCCCTCCCCAGGGAACTCTTACCTTCGGAAGGCTGGAGCTAGCGTCCGTATGAGCTGCAGCATCTGCCTCAGACATGACTGCAGGTGGTTGCCTTGTAGAGTCTCACACTGTCTGCACGTGTAAACCGACTCCTCCAGCCTGAGCCCGGCCCCTCTATCAGCACCGCGACCCGGAACCGGAAGTCGCGGGTTAAAGGTAGACATCCGCCCTCCGCCGGAAATGACGTCGCCCGTCGTCCGGCCCGCTTGTTCCAAACGAAAAAATGCGGCCTGCACAGCGTACAGGGAGAGCGGAGTGTCCTCCCCGCTGCGACCCTGTGGACGCGATAGGGGGCCCCCACAGCCTGATGCCACGCTTGACAAGGAAGGGGTGGCTGCTGCTTGCGGGTATGTACCGCCATCCATTTGTTGGAAGCCCCTGCTCCCCTGGGGATGTTTTGAAAGAGGCCACAATCTCCCTGATTGTATCAGCCTGGTTCCCTGCACAGTGTCTCCCCTCCGGAGGAAACACTATTAACTGAGGTCTGGCAGGGGAAGTGAGAGTTTTATGGGCTGGCGCAGTGTTTCCTACAGGAAGAGGAGGAGACTATCTCTCAATAGTGGCTGTCCTGAATGACGTAAAGGGAAAAGTACTGCAGGCACGATTTTTTCAAATGGAGTCGCACAAAACTGAATAGTACTGAGGTACCGTGCGTTTTGGTGGTCGCAAACACACCTGCGTTTTGTAGATGTGTGGGGGTGCCATTAAAAATGAATGGCACATTCACGTGCATCTAGCAAATGCACCTTGGTATCTATTTACTTGACACAACCTCGTCTTTTATATTTTGCCAAAATATTTGGCATTACAGTATATTTTGTGTTTCTGTGCACATATTTAAAGCGGAGTTCCACCCTAAAGTGGAACTTCCGCTCATCGGATTCCCCCCCCCCCTCCGGTGTCACAATTGGCAACTTTCAGAGGGGAGGGGGGTGCAGATACCTGTATAATACAGGTATCTGCACCCACTTCCGGGTATAGCTAGCCGCAGACTCCCCGCCCACCCCCGTTGTGTTGTGGGAAATACACAGTTCCCACAACACAACGGGGACCAGTGTAGACGCGCAGCGCGACTCGCGCATGCGCAGTAGGGAACCGGGCAGTGAAGCCGCAACGCTTCACTTCCTGATTCCCTCAGTGAGAATGGCGGCGGCAGCACCCGAGGATCGAGGGACGGCTCGGTCTCGGGTGCCGACATCGCTGGACCCCGGGACAGGTAAGTGTCCTTATTTTAAAAGTCAGCAGCTGCAGTATTTGCAGCTGCTGAAATCTAATTTTTTTTTTTTTTAGTGAAACACTGCTTTAATGCTGAATTAATCCATACTTACATTTATTGGCTGCTTATATTTGCCTGGAGTTCAGCGTTAGGGTTGCTATACACACTACAATCTGACTGTACAATCTTTTTTACTGAAGTAATAGAAGACAAACCTATACAATCCAATTAATTTATATCCAATCACATGGGTCCTTATATTAGATAAATACTTTTACTAGATCTAAATGAGATTTTACAATCAGATTGCATAGTGTATGGCCAGCTTAAAAAACGATAAAAGCAAGACCATTAAAGTGGTAGTAAACATGTTTGTGTAATTTTTACCTACAGGTAAACCTTATAATAAAGCTTACCTGTAGGTAAAATAAAATTTCTTTCTCGAACATCACGGGACACAGAGCCTCAGTAATAACTGATGGGTTATATAGGGTATCACTAGGTATTGGACACTGGCACACCCTAATCAGGAAGTTCAACCCCCTATATAATCCCTCCCCTTGCAGGGATACCTCAGTTTTTACGCCAGTGTCTTAGGTGTTGGACGACTCCTTCGCAGGATCAGGCAGGAAAGGAAGTCGGTACTTCTGGTGGCCCCCGCTTGGCCCAGAAGGACTTGGTATGCAGAAATAGTAAGGATGACGGTGGGTTCCCCGTGGACCCTACCGGTACGCCCAGACCTGTTATCTCAAGGTCCAGTGTTCCATCCTGCCTTACAAACGCTAAATTTGACGGTTTGGCTATTGAGACCCACGTTCTGAAGAGTCGTGGGCTCTCAGGTCCTGTCATATCTACCTTGATTAATGCAAGGAAGCCAGCTTCCAGGATGATTTATCATAGAGTCTGGAAAGCTTATATAACCTGGTGTGAATCCAGAGGTTGGCATCCCAGGAAATATGTCATAGGTAGAATCCTTGATTTTCTACAGATGGGATTAGAGATGAAGCTGGCCTTGAGTACCATCAAGGGCCAGGTCTCTGCTTTATCAGTATTATTTCAACGGCCAATTGCTTCGCATTCTTTGGTCCGAAACTTTATGCAGGGGGTGATGCGCCTTAATCCTCGGGTTAAAGCGCCCCTAAACCCCTGGGACTTGAACTTGGTCCTGGCTGTGTTACAGAAACAGCCCTTTGAACCAATAAGTCAGATTCCTTTGGTCTTGTTGACAAGGAAATTAATTTTTCTGGTGGCCATCTCTTCTGCTAGAAGAGTATCAGAATTAGCAGCTCTTTCCTGTAAGGAGCCTTATTTGATTATACACAAGGATAGAGTGGTACTGCGCCCTCATCCTAGTTTTTTACCGAAGGTGGTTTCTGATTTTCATCTAAACCAAGACGTTGTTCTACCTTCCTTTTTTCCAGATCCCTGTTCTCCGGAAGAGAGATCTCTACATTCGTTGGATGTAGTAAGAGCAGTTAAGGCCTATCTGGAAGCAACTGCTCAGATTCGCAAAACGGATGTCTTGTTTGTGCTGCCAGAGGGTCCCAATAGAGGACAGGCAGCATCAAAAGCGACCATTTCTAAATGGATTTGACAGTTGATCATTCAAGCTTACGGTTTGAAACAGAAGATTCCTCCGTTTCAGATCAAGGCACATTCCACAAGGGCTATTGGTGCTTCTTGGGCAGTGCATCACCGGGCCTCTATGGCTCAAATCTGCAAGGCCGCAACCTGGTCTTCAGTTCATACATTCACCAGATTCTATCAGGTGGATGTGAGAAGGCATGAGGATATCGCCTTTGGGCGCAGTGTGCTGCAGGCAGCGGTACAGGGTCCTCAGGTCTGATTGCACCCTACTTGGTCGTGGTTCCCCCCCCTCAGGTAGCATTGCTCTGGGACATCCCATCAGTAATTACTGAGGCTCTGTGTCCCGTGATGTTCGAGAAAGAAAATAGGATTTTTTAAAACAGCTTACCTGTAAAATCCTTTTCTTTCGAAGGACATCACGGGACACAGAGGTCCCGCCCCTCTTCTAATACACTATACTGCTTTGCTACAAAACTGAGGTATCCCTGGAAGGGGAGGGGTTATATAGGGGGTTGAACTTCCTGTTTAGGGTGTGACCAGTGTCCAATCACCAGTGATACCTATATAACCCATCAGTAATTACTGAGGCTCTGTGTCCCGTGATGTACATCAAAAGAAAAGGATTTTACAGGTAAGCTGTTATAAAAAATCCTATTATCTAATAAATGTGCACGGTTTAGTGGATAGTCTAGCGAGCAGCAGTGGGTGACGTCACCGCGCATGTGCTCTGAAGCAATTGGCATACCTGCGCCATTCCTTCAGAGCTGTGCCAAGGCCGAGATTCCCGCCCATCATTTTGGCTCAGTCATTCAAGCTGTGGCAGCCCACGAACCCGGAAGAAAGACCGAGTGAAGATGGAAGCCTCTGCATCGGTGACAGCGTGCGGCTGGAGAGCTTCATTTCAAGGTAAGTCTCTCATAATGTACTAGTATGCGGTGCATACTAGCACATTATGATATTGCCTTGCAGGAAAAAAATGTTTTTTTCTTAGTTTTTTTTTTAATTGTTAAGAGTTTACCATCACTTTAACCTCTTAAGGACCAGCCACCGCAGTTATACTGCGGCAGGTTGGCTCCCTGGGTGAATCGGCATTCCTGTACGACGGATGCTTTAAGAGCTGTTGGGGGGGGGGGGGGGGGGGTGCGGCGGGATGCTCAAGCCGAAAAAACTGGCTTGCGGTTACGATGCCCACCGGCCACCCGCAATCACTCCTGACAGAGACAGAACGGAGATCTGTCAATGTAAACAGACAGATCTCCGTTCTGTCAGGGGAGGAGAGACAATGGGCGGGGGGGGGGGGGGTCTTCTCCCCGCACCCGTTGTCCCAAATTGAAGAATTTGAGGCCGCGCAGGGCTCCGCCCATATGGTTGTGTCATTCATTTACAGTTTTCTGTGAATGAACAGACTACAGGTACCATCAGCCATTGCAGCTGATAGCTTGTAGTTCTCAATGTACTGCGAGGACGCTGGTGAGCGCTCTTGTAGTTCATTGATCTTCCTGCTCTCCAGTAACTACCTGCCCATATCGGGGGTACGGATAGACAGCTACACAGACTCTGCAGGAGCTTGACATTGCACCCGCAATCTGCTGATAGTGGGTGCAATGCTCTGCAGGCTCCTTAGAAAAAAAAAAAAGAATAGATGCACATTTACCTGCAAAAAAAAAAAATGTGCATTTTGTTTTTTTAAACGGTGAACTTATCCTTTAAATACATACAACACCATTAAATACATACAAAACACAACAGTTTTGCATTGTAAATATTTCCTTGACAAACCCTAATGGAAGAAAGAGTAGTAGACGGTAGCTGCACTACTTACCTCCTCTGTGGCTGCTCCTGAGAATAGACCAGAAGATATTTGACCCGCAGCAGCTCATTGTTGGTCACTACAAAGTACTTCTGTGGGACATCTCCACCCTCGCTGTTCCGCGCTCTCGCTCTCCTCCGATCTATACCCTCTGAATCTGTGTTGATTTTAAGAAGAAGCAGAACTGATTTAAGGCTCTGTATTTGCAGGTCTTGACCACACAGATTTTTTGCTAAAATTTTGCATCTTGGCAACAACCTTAAAGCGGACCTTCGGTCATTTTTTCAACTTTCCATCTATTAAATCTTCTGCCCTTGTTGTTGTTTTAACTTTGGATAGTAAAATATTTTTTTTTCTGCCAGTAAATCCCTTATACAGCCCACTTTTTGTTTCTTGTCCGGTCATTAGACTAGGCTTATAACCTCATGCACAGCTCTCTCTCTCACTCTCGTGAGAGTTTGCCATGAAGGGAGGAGGGGATGAGTCATAAGAGGGTCAATGAGAGCTGCAGAGCTGGAGGTGTGCCCCTGTGTGTCTGTGTAAATCCAAGAAGTAAACAGGCTGCAGCTTCAGCTGCCCACAGTTAAAATGGCTGCAGCCAGTGCTGAAAATCAATGGTAAGCTCCAGCCTAATGCCTTTATACTGCACTGTAACCCCTAGTATACAACAGCGTTTATAAACGTACATTTGTAGACAGGGGGTTAAGCCTATCAGACATGGTACCCAAGAGTCGAATACAGCAGAATACAACAACTTGGCGCATTCATCGAAATGTAACAATTAAAGAGGAACTGCAGTCTGCTCACATAATTTGTAATAATAACATCTTTGCCATTCTGAAGCTTCTCTCCAACCACTTTGCATATTATTTTATATATACTGTGATTCTGTACTTGCCAAATATGCTGCAGAAATCTCCCTCCACTGAGTCTTGCTGCAGCCATTTTAACTGTGGGCAGCTGAAGCTGCTGTGCCTATTCACTTCCTGGATTTACACAGACACACAGAGGCACACCTCCAGCTCTGCAGCTCTCATTGGCCCTCTTAGGACTCCCCCCCCCCCCTCCTTTCCCTCAGGAGAGAGAGAGAGTGCGCTGTGCATGATGTCATAAGCCTAGGCTAATGACCGGACAAGAAACAGGAAGTGGGCTGTATAAGGTATTTACAGGCACAAAAAAAAAAAATTACTATCCAAAGTTAAAACAACAAGGGCAGAAGATTTAATAGCTGGAAAGATGAAAAAAAAAAACAGGATTTTTAAAACAGCTTACCTGTAAAATCCTTTTCTTTGAGGTACATCAGGGGACACAGAGCCATAGTAATTACTATGTGGGTTATAGGCCACCTTCAGGTGATGGACACTGGCACGCCCTAAATTAAAAAGTGCACTCCCTATATAACCCCTCCCACTACTGGGAGTATTTAGTTTTGTAGCCAAGCAATACACGTGTATACCAAGAAGGGAGGGACCTCTGTGTCCCCTGATGTACCTCAAAGAAAAGGATTTTACAGGTAAGCCGTTTTAAAAATCCTGTTTTGTTTTCATACATCAGGGGACACAGAGCCATAGTAATTACTACGTGGGATGTCCCATAGCAATGGCAACTGAAGGGAGGGAGACACAATAAAAAGGTAGGGCATTAAGAAACTAGAGGACTTATACTGCAGCCTGCAGTACACTATGCCCAAAGGCAATATCCTCATGACCTTTTACATCGATTTGATAGAATCTGGTAAATGTACGGACTGAAGACCAAGTTGCGGCCTTGCTGATCTGAGCCATAGAGGCCTGGTAACGCACCGCCCATGAGGCACTAACAGCCTTGGTGGAATGTGTTTTAACATGAAAAGGAGGAACCTTCTTCCTCAGACCCTAAGATTGAACAATCACTTGACTAATCCATTTGGAGATAGTAGATTTCGATGCTGCTTGTCCTCTTTTAGAACCTTCTGGCAGCAAAAACAAAATATCTGTTTTTGCGAATCTGAGTGTTTTCCTAACCGCTCTTACTACATTAAGGGAATGTAGTGCCTTCTTTTCCTTAGAGCCCTTGCACACTGGGGCGGCGTCGGCGGTAAAACGCCGCTATTATTAGCGGCGTTTTACCGCCGGTATGCGGCCGCTAGCGGGGCGGTTTTACCCCCGCTAGCGGCCGAGAAGGGGTTAAATACCACCGCAAAGCGCCTCTGTAGAGGCGCATTGCCGGCGGTATAGCCGCGCCGTCCCATTGATTTCAATGGGCAGGAGCGGTATACACTCCGCTCCTTCACCGCTCCGAAGATGCTGCTAGCAGGACTTTTTTTACCGTCCTGCCAGCGCATCGCTCCAGTGTGCAAGCCCTCGGGGCTTTCACACTGGAATGCAAGGAGCGGCACTTTCGAGGCGGTTTGCAGGCGCTATTATTAGCGCAATAGCGCCTGCAAACCGCCCCAGTGTACAAGGGCTCTTAGATCAAGACTCTGGGAAAAAAGGCAGAATAATATCTTGGTTCAAATGAGAACCGGTCATCACTTTCGGTAGAAATTTAGGATGAGACCGCAATACCACCTTATCCTTATGCATGGTTAAAAATATGGCTCTTTACAAGACAGAGCCGCCAATTCCGATATTCTTATTGGCAGAAGATATGACAATGAACAAGACTATTTTTCTTTAAAAGACCTAACAGAATTTCCTGTATAGGTTTAAAAGGCTGATTCTGTAAAGCCGACAAGACTAAAAATCAAATCCCAAGGATTTAGAGGTGCCCTGACAGGGGGATTAATTCTTGTTACCCCCTGAATAAAAGTATGCACCAATGAGTGAGAAACAAGAGGCCGTTGAAAAAATATTGATAAGGCCGCGACCTGGCCCTTGATCGTACTCAGGGCCAGGTTCATTTCTAATCCCATATGCAGGAATTCAAGAATCCTACCTATGACATACTTCCTGGGGTGCCAACCCCTGGATCCATACCAGAAAATATGCGCCTTCCAGATTCTAAAGTAAATGACTCTGGAGGCCGGCTTCCCAGCATTAATCAAAGTAGGAGATAACCCACGATCCTTTAGAATGTGGGTTTCAATAGAAAAAAAACGCTAAATTTAGCGTTTGTAAGGTAGGATGGAATACCGGACCTTGAGCTAGAAGGTCTGGCCATAATGGCAGGGTTCAAGGGACTTCTACTGCCATCTTTATGATCTCGGCAAACCAAGATCTCCTGGGCCACCCTAGCACCACCAGAATTGCCTCTTCCCCTTGCTGCTTGATTCTGCGGAGAAGGCGTGGAAGTAGCAGAACTGGAGGAATGCATAGATCAGTGAAAAAAAACTGATCCTATTGGGAAGACCAAGGCATCTGTTCCGCACACTAGCGGATCCTTCGACCTAGACACAAAGTTGTCGACTTTGTTGTTGAATCTGGACGCGAACAGATCTATGTCCGGAATACCCCATTCTTGACATATCGAGAGGAAGATGTCGGGGGGGAAGGGACCGTTCTCTCGGAAACAATAGTTGGCGACTCAATAGTCCGCCTGCCAATTCTCTATCCCTGGAATGGACATTGCTGAAAGACAAGGTATGTTGCTTTCTGCCCAAGCCAGAACATGATTCACTTCTTTTTGGACTGCACGACTTCTCGTGCCCCCTTGGTGATTGATGCAAGCCATAGCCGTGGCATTGTCGGATTGAATCCTGACAGGACAATTCCACAGCTTGAGGGTCTAGAACTCCAGGGCCAGATGTACTGCCCTAATTTCTAGAACGTTGATGGACAGGGTCCTTTCTGGTCCTTGGACCATTTTCCCTGGACAGAAGCTTCTTCCAGGACTGTTTGCTAACCTAGAAGGCTGGCATCCATTGTTACCATTTTCCAAGATACTGGTAAAAAAAAAAAAAAAAAGAATTTCCCCTTTTGGAGGTTGCTGACATTAACTCCCAATTGAGGCTCAGACACACCTGAGGGGATAAGAGCATTGGAAAAAAAACAAAGCCTGAACCTTCTTGTTCCAGACTGACAGAATAGCGTTTGTAGCAGTCTTGAATGAAACTGCACATAAGGAACGGCCTCGAAGGAGGCCACTATTTTCCTTAACAATTTTATGCACATCTGAATGGAAGATTTCTCTTTGCTTTGACAAGTTGAATTAGTTCTTTAATGGAACCAATTCTTGCCTGGGGTAGGAATACCTTCTTTATACAGTATCTATGACTAGCCCCAAGAACTGTAATCTCCTTGATGGTTTTAAGGAGAATTTTTCTAGGTTGAGTATTCAACCTAGGCATTCCAGGTAGCTTACAGTAGTGATTAAACTTTGGTTTAGACCAGAGACTGATTGATCTACCAAAAGCAGAGCGTCTAAATAGGTTAGGACCGTTATGCCCTGGGCCGATAACCTGACTAAGGGAGGTGTCAAGATTTTTGTGAATACCCGTGATGCAGTGGCTAGACCAAATGGCAGAACCACAAACTGAAAATGGCGATTTTCTACTTCGAAATGTAGAAATTTCTGATGAACGGGAAATTTCAGTACGTGGAGATATGCATCTTTGATATTAATTGATGCCAGAACACTCCTCCATGCAAAATGGAGACCACCGATCGGATTGACTACATGCGAAAGGACCAGACATTTTTTTTTTTTTAACAGAAAAGTTTTTATTTGTCTCCAGCCGGAGATTATTCATCATACAAACATATTTACAAAGAACATAAAGAATATAACGTTGCTACACATTTCCAGCTATATTTCTATAAATAATTACATAGTTCCTACTGATACAATGCAGGATCATAGTATACAGTTTACTGTGTCGTTATTGCTTGTGCATCCTCCTATCTGGAGGGAGGAGTTCTTGTGCCAGTTATACCAATTTATCCGCTTTTTCTTCTACAGTAGTTTAACCAGCAGCAAATAGTCAGTATGTTATCTACTTGTCAATCATTCCCTCATTAAGTATTGATAGGTCTGTGATCAAGGAGTGGGAGAAGGGAGGGGGGGGTGAGGGGGAGAAAAGGGGAGAAGGGGGGGGGACCGGGAAAAGAAGAGGACCGGGGAAGAAAGAAAAAAGAGGGGGGGGGGGGGAAGGGGAAGGCCAAGGGAGGAAGGGAGGGGGGGGGGAGAGGGAGGGCACCAAGAAAGAGACGGATATTCTAATTAGGCTGGGCGCTACTGAACCCTGCTACTGCCTGGTCCAGGCTCCCCAGATCTTGGAGAATTTCTTGGGGCATTTACGGTTGATATATGTAGCTTTATAGAGTGGTAGAACAGAATCTACTATACCCCTCCATTGAGTTACCGTGGGGGGGTCGGGTTGCTTCCACTTGAGGAGAATGGCCTTCCTGGCATAAAATGAGGCGTAGAATACAAATAGTCTTTTGTGCACACTAGGTATAACATTGTCACATACCCCGAGGAGTAGAATAATCGGATTTCTCTGAATATTTAGATTACCTACTGCATTAATCACTTCAACCACCTCAGACCAGAATTTTTGTATAAGCGGGCATTCCCATACAACATGAACAAACGTACCCAGCTCCCCCGTACATTTCGGGCATCTATCCGTTTGTGTCGGGTATATTCTAGCTAATCTCTGTGGCGTGTAATATACTCTATGAATAAACTTGAGCTGGATGAATCTATCCCTTGCCGAGATCATAAGAGGAATATATTGCTGCAGACCCTCTTCCCAATCATCTGGCGCCAGGTCCGGAACGTCCCCCTTCCACTTATCGTACAGGCCCATCTCTCCAGTCTGTTCGTCAGTGAGAATTTGGTTGTATAGGGATGACAAAGTCTAAGTGCTTAGAAATAAGAAGCCTTTCTACCCCATGTGACCGCAAAGTAATACCGCCTGGATATTGGGCCCGCACTGCGTGTCTCAGTTGTAGGTAGCGAAAGAACATTTTTGAGGGGAGTTGGAAGTCAGTTTTAAGAGTGTCATATGGGATAACTCCATCCCCAGACCACACTTGCTGTATTGTTTTTATTCCATATCCCGCCCATAGGGCTGGTTCTGGGACTGTTTGGAGATGCTTTAATTTAGGGTTGCCCCACAACGGTGTGTGAGGGGAGATAGTATCAGGCCCTGCAATCTTTTTGGACATCTGTTCCCATACTGCGACCGTCGTTCGCATCGGGGTTGTCATATCTTTATGTGTCTTGACCCCTCTGAAGACCAGATTACTCAGAGCTGAGTATGATCCCATTATTGCTGCTTCAAGATTAAGTGAGGGGTTATATTTCGGCTGAGAGAACCACCACCGGACAGTAACTATTACTGCCGCCCAGTAGTATTTCCGAAAACAAGGCAGCGCCAGGCCTCCTAACGTTAAGGGGAGTTGGAGGGTGGTCCTTGCCACTCTGGGGGCAGATCCCCCCCACACAAACGGGCTAACAACCTGTTCCAGCTTATCAAAAAAAGATTTGGGGATAGGGACTGGGGTATTGCGGAATACATATAGGAATTTGGGGAGGAACGTCATCTTTAACAGATTAACCCTACCTACTGGTGATAACGGAAGGGATCTCCAGGCCTGACATCGAGCAGTAAGCTGGTGTAGGATTGGATATACATTGTCTATTAGGTACATGTGTGGGTCTCTCTGAATCTCAATCCCCAAGTATCTGAACTTAGAGACCAACACCAGAGGACTTGAAGGGTCGACATCCGGCAACGTCGGAGACAACGAAAATATGATGGATTTAGACCAGTTGATCCGAATGCCCGAGAAGGATCCATATTGGTTAATGATTTCAAGAGCTGTTGACAGCGATGTCGACGCATCTGGAAGGTACAGCAACGCGTCATCAGCATACAGGGAAAGCTTCTCAGTCAGCGGACCAACCTTTATACCCCCAACCTCCGGGGACGTTCTAAGCAAAATAGCTAAGGGCTCAATGGCTAGAGCAAACAGACCCGGGGACAGTGGGCACCCCTGCCTGGTCCCTCTCTCTAGAGAAAACGGGGGAGAGAGTAGCCCGTTCGTACGGACTCTAGCTGTGGGGTGTGTGTAGAGCAGTTTTATCCATGAGATGAACCGGGGGCCAAAATTGAATCGCTGCAGCACACTCCACAGGAACCTCCATTCAACTGAATCGAAGGCCTTCTCGGCATCTAAGGAGGCCACTACACCCCGGGACTGAGACCTCTCTGCGTGTGAGATATTAGTGTATAATCTGCGTAGGTTTATGTCCGTGCCCTTACCTGACATAAAGCCTGTCTGATCGCCATGTATAATAGATAGAATAACCGAGTTAAGTCTATTTGCTAGGATTTTGGTAGTTATTTTGGCATCCACATTCAAAAGTGATATGGGACGATAGGATGAGCACGACGTGGGGTCTTTGTTGGGTTTAGCTATGACTACAATCACCGCCTCCGACATTGAGGGAGGGAGGGAGCCCTCTTTTAGCATTGTGAGGAGCAGTTTATGAAAGGTAGGGTTGAGAAGGTCCTTGTTTGCCTTATAAAATTCTGCAGGTAGGCCGTCAGGGCCTGGGGTTTTTGCCGACTGGAGAGATGTCACTGCCACTTGAACCTCTTTAAGAGTAATTGGTTCCTCTAATTTGTTTCTAGCCTCTGTGGTCAGTTGGGGAAAATCGATCCGATCTAAGAATGCACACAGATCTTCCTCAGTAAAGGAGACCCTAGAGGTGTATAACCGTTGATAGTATTGTGTAAATTGTCTATTTATATCCTCTGGGTCCGAGTGGGTCACGCCCTCGTCATCCCTGATATGGGCTATATGTATGGAAGGTGAACGTTCCTTGGCCAACCAGGCTAGCATTCTACCCGTCTTCTCTCCCTGCTCGAAGATCCTCTGCGATTGAGCCAGCAGCTGTTTCCTAGTGGTCTCAATCCGCAAAAGAGAGATCTCTCTATGCAAGGATTGCATAGCATCATATGTTAATACGTTTCTCGTGTGTACATATTCTTTTTCTAAAAGGAGTACCTTTTTCTCAGCTTCCTCTAACGCCAACCGGGTATCTTTCCTGACCCTCCCAATTGCCGTCTGATATTGTCCTCTAGTGTAGGCCTTAAAGGCATCCCAAAGCGTAGGGGGAGAGACTGTACCCTCATTGATCGTCCAGTAGACTCCCAACTCGCCCTCCACCAGGGGGACCACCCTCTCATCCGCAATCCAGAGCCCCGAGAGTCGCCAAAGGGCGTTGGCAACAGGGGAGTCTGTCTGTAATTTTAATAGGAGGGGAGCGTGGTCTGAAATACCCCGAGGCAGAATATCTACCTCAAGTATTCTGGGGAGGATAGAACCAGAGGAGTATATCAGATCTATTCTAGAGAAGGAAGCATGCGTCGCAGAGTGGCATGTGTATTGCCTCTCACCCGGATGCTTCATCCTCCAGACATCTGTAAATCCGTAGTTGTCGGCCCATAGTGTCAAGGGGGTCACCCCGGATGGCCCCACACCCATTCTATCCAGGTCTGGGTCTGGGGTCATGTTAAAGTCCCCTGCCATAATTACCCCCGCTGAAGGGTACTGAGCCAAAATCAGAGTGATTTTCTTAAGGATCTCCACCGTCGCAGGGGGGGGGATATATATCCCTACTATGAGTAACTCCACTCTATCACACATTGCATGTATAGCTACATATCTTCCATCTGGATCCAGATGGAGATCCAACAGTGTAAACCCCACCGACTTATGGATTAGGACACTGACACCCCGGGAGTACGAGGAATAAGTCGAGTGATAATATGCACCGACCCACGGCTTCCTCAGTGCCAGCGTCCTGCCCCCCACCAGGTGCGTCTCCTGTAGCAGACATATATGCGGGTTATATTTTTTCAGGAAGTTAAAAACCAGAGATCGTTTGATTTTGGAATTTAGCCCTCTAACATTCCACGACAGTACTGTCAGTGGTGGCATTGGTTCACTGTAAAAAATATAACACCAGGTTGATAATCAACCCTCGTCAGGGTCATTGTAAATTTAAGGAGGAAAATTGAAATCAAACGTAGCATACATCTTTTACACAGAGATTTAGATATTAGACCTCTCATGCCATCTAGTGGACACATATGTAAATAGCCCTGTTCTTCAGTACAGTATATAGTAACACAGCATATTAGGTACATGTAGCAGCAAAAAAGGAAAAGGAAAAGAAAAAAAGTCAAAAGTCCCAACTTGGAGCAAAAACTTGTGCTCCCCATCCGTCCCCCCCCCCCCACCCCGCACCGCCCCCCAAACTTCGGCGTGCTTCACTCCCAAAAACCTTCATGGCAACTGCCAATTGGGGTAATGAACAAAAAGGGGGACCGAACCTCCCCTTGCTGGTGAAGGATAAATGTTCCCTGCAGAATAAAAGAGTCAACTTCACCCGGAGAGATATATACAGTCCTCCGGGGGCACTTATCTTGAACCTGTGTTACCCTCCTCCCCCTCAAACCTCCTCAGTGGTACAATCAGGGGGGACTGCTTTGTTGAGAACGAACAGTAAAAATGTTCTGTCTCTCCCCTCCTTCTGGCTGCATTACTCCTCGTAAGCTTGTATCTAAAGCAGCTCGTCAGTGTCTCTGAATGGTTTCCAGCCACTGCGATGCCTCTTCAGGGGAAGTAAAGAAACGCACCCTCTCTCCGTCCTGGACCCTCAGTCTCGCCGGGAACAGCATGCTGTACTTTATTTTCTTGTTGCGTAGATTCATTTTAACTTGATCAAATGAGCGTCGCTGCTTTTGGGTATCAATTGAAAAATCCGGGAAGATTATTAGTTTAGCCCCTTCATAGTGCAGTTGCTCGATCTTTCTAGATTCACGGAGAACAAGGTCCCGATCTCTAAAGTTCAATAGTTTCAGAATGAATGTGCGCGGAGGAGCTCCCGGGGGCCCCCGGGTAGCAGGCATTCTATGTGCCCTCTCCACCACAAAGACATCTGAAAAAGCCACCTGAGGCAGCAATTCACGCAGGAGTTTTTCCGTGAATGACGTGGGTTCAGCACCCTCGGTTCCCTCTGGGAGACCCACTATACGGAGGTTGTTCCTTCTATTTCGATTTTCGGCATCCTCTGCACGAGTTTCAAGGGCCTTAATTTTTGTCTGCAGCGTGCGAAGTGAGACCGTATGGTCTTGCAACACATCTTCCGCATTTCCCACACGGCGTTCAGCCTCAGTAAGGCGGGTTCTGAATGTGTCCATGTCTCTTCGTATGAGGCTAATATCTAGCTGCATTTGTTCAATTTTCCCTGTGAGGGTAGACTGGCAGTTAGTGATAGCCTGCATAAGTGCCTCAAAGTTGGATTGCTCCTGTTCCCTTTCCAGAGGGGCCTGCTCTATGTCCTCATGCTGCGCCGCCATCTTGGAGCCCTTAGCGGGGCGTGGGGTCCGTGCGGGGGTATTAGGGGCACTTTTTTGGGACTTGCGGGCTGATATAGCACCCTTCCCCTTGGTCATACCTCCCTTTACCGCTACCTCAGCCTGTGGGGGCCGCGCACAGGGAGCGGGCTGCAATATAGCAGGGTCTGAGGCCTGCAGACAGGGGAGTCAGGTGGAGCAGCAGCGGGATCAAGGTGACCACTGTGGGGACCGTGGGGTGTATAGCAGCGTCTCCCTCCACGTCCTACCTTCCTCTGCTGTGGATCGCCGCCTCCTCCTGAGCGTTCTGTGTCCGCAGTTCACAGGGATAGAGGACTGCAGGCCGGGAGCGGGATTTCGGGCCTAGTACCAGGCGCGGTCGTAACGGGTCCCAGGCGTCCTCTGTGGGGTCCGTGGAGTGCGACCCAGCCTCCCCCCCAGGGTCTCACCGTCCTCCGCTGTGGATTGCAGCGTATTTTGGGCAATCAGGGGCGATAATCTGCAGGGAAGCAGGATTTTAAACCGGGAAGGCAGCGGAGCTATCTCACTGCACGTCCGCTCCGGTCGCCATCTTGGACACGCCCCCCAAGGACCAGACATTTAAGTACTGGTTCAGATCTTTGAGATCTAAAATGGGTCTTACCTCCCCGTTTTGTTTTGGAACCGTAAGAATAAAAAGGTTTGAATAAAACCCTGAACTCTGTTCCTCTAAGGGAACCTCTGATATCACCTCTTGAGATAAAAGATGACCCAGAGCTAAAAAGAGAGACTTCTTTCCTCTGGATTTCTGTAAACATTTGACCTTAGAAAACGAGGAAACGGGAACTCTAGTTTGTTACATAGAGAAACTGAGGAAGCCCATCTGTCCTGACATTGTTCCTGCCAGGTTTGAAAATAGCAGAAGCCCCCCCCCCCCCCACCCAAGCGAACAGGGGTGCTCCTTCATAAGGAGGCCTTAGCATTTTGCTTTATCAAGCTTTCTGCCCGAGACCTCTTCTGGCCCTGGGACTGTCCCTGAGGTCTTCCTCTTGAGCTTGACGTTGAAGGCCGTCGAGACTGCCTAGGGGCAGATGCCCCTGGTGCTGAGAGGAAGCATGTTAAAAGGAGAAATGTTTGAACTTCTTCTTTTACTGGCAAAAGAGAACTTTTCCCATTAGAAATCCTTTGGATATATTTATCCAGATCGTCTCCAATAACCGTTCACAATGAAAAGGGAAACTGGCTAGGAGCTTTTACATGGTGCTTCGGCTGACCAATTTACCAGCCACAGGACTCTGTGTGTATGTACTAGTCCCAGCATAAGCCGTGAGGCTTGAATGATACAATTTATCATCGCATCCACCGTAAAACATAGTGCATCTGATACGCCAGCCCATTGCTGGGCCTGCTGATCAGGAAGATTCTTAAGTATCTCTACAAACTGATCCTTTATGGACTGAGATACCCAATTTGCCGTAAGAATCGGCTGCGCTACTGAACCCGCCAGAGACACATTGTTCTTAAGCAGAAGTTCCAACTCCTTATAGAATTCTTCCTCCATAGATACACTTTTTTGAAGGAAAAAAACTGCTTATCCAGGTGTTCCGAGGTGATTGCAGCCTTAATTGCTGCAACCTCCCATCTGAATATATCAGCTTTTTTAGCCATGAATAAATAGGAAAAGCGTCCCCAGACGGGGAAAGTTAGTGAACCAGAGGTGGGCTCATCACTAGACTCCACTACAGGCAGCAAAAGGGTTAAAACTAACCAATCTAGTGAGGGAGTGTACCAGAAATGTGAGATTACTCCCTCTATACTAGGATCCTCAGAAGAGGATATATTAGTATTTTTCAGGTCTCTTTGGAAGACCTTCCTGATCCCTTGCCCCTTGTACCTCAAAATGAGGGTCCTGAGCACTGGATGGGGATCTGCTATGATTGAACCCACTATGGAAAGTGATCATAGCATCAAATCTTCTTTCCCACTAGAAATGGTAGAAGAAAAAAACCTCCTGTGTGATATAAATAGGGGCTGAAGTGTTCAGCGCTGCTGCAACACCAGTCTCCCCTGACGGCTCATTCTGACCGACCGCATCACTCAGAGGAGGAAGACATTCTTTTGGTCATGGATTTAGGTTGTTGTAAAACACTCGGACCCTTAGAACCCTTTGTGGATTTCCTGGTCCCTCTTCCACTCATAGCCTTAATGTACAAAAAACAGAGGCGATACCAAAAGGAATGCATACACTACTAGGTTATAGTCCAGCCATATATTGCTGCTATTAATGCCCAGCCTGAAGCAATAATAGGATTTTTTATTACAGCTTACCTGTAAAATCCTTTTCTTTCGACGGACATCACGGGACACAGAGCCACAGTAATTACTGATGGGTTATAGGGTATCACTAGGTATTGGACACTGGTCACACCCTAATCAGGAAGTTCAACCCCCTATATAACCCCTCCCCTTCCAGGGATACCTCAGTTTTGTAGCAAAGCAGTATAGGTGTATTAGAAGAGGGGCGGGACCTCTGTGTCCCGTGATGTCCGTCGAAAGAAAAGGATTTTACAGGTAAGCTGTAATAAAAAATCCCATTTTCTTTTCTCGGACATCACGGGACACAGAGCCACAGTAATTACTGATGGGATGTCCCAAAGCAATGCCAACTGAGGGGGGGGGGGGGGGAAATCACAACCAAGTAGGGTGCTATCAGACCTGAGGACCCTGTCCCGCTGTCTGCAGCACACTACGCCCAAAGGCGATATCCTCATGCCTTCCTACATCCACCTGATAGAATCTGGTGAATGTATGAACTGAAGACCAGGTTGCGGCCTTGCAGATCTGAGCCATAGAGGCCCGGTGATGCACTGCCCAAGAAGCACCAATAGCCCTTGTGGAATGTGCCTTGATCTGAAACGGAGGAATCTTCTGTTTCAAACCGTAAGCTTGAATAATCAACTGTCGAATCCATTTAGAAATGGTCGCTTTTGACGCTGCCTGTCCTCTATTGGGACCCTCCGGCAGCACGAACAAGACATCCGTCTTGCGAATCTGAGCAGTTGCCTCCAGATAGGTCTTGACTGCTCTTACTACATCCAAAGAATGTAATGACCTTTCTTCCGAAGAACAAGGTTCTGGAAAAAAGGAAGGTAGCACAATGTCTTGGTTTAGATGAAAATCTGAAACCACCTTCGGTAAAAAACTAGGATGAGGGCGCAGTACCACTCTATCCTTGTGTATAATCAAGTAAGGCTCTTTACAGGAAAGAGCTGCTATTTCTGATACTCTTCTAGCAGAAGAGATAGCTACCAGGAAAATTAGTTTCCTCGTCAGTAAGACCAAAGGAATCTGATGTATTGGTTCAAAAGGTTGTTTTTGTAACACCGATAGAACCAAGTTCAAGTCCCAGGGGTTTAGGGGCGCCTTAACCGGAGGATTAAGACGCATCACCCCCTGTATAAAGTTTCGGATCAGAGAATGCGAAGCAAGCGGCCGTTGAAACAACACTGATAAGGCCGACACCTGGCCCTTGATGGTACTCAAGGCCAGCTTCATCTCGAATCCTAATTGTAGAAAATCCAGAATTCTACTTATGACATATTTCCTGGGATGCCAACCCCTGGATTCACACCAGGATACATAAGCTTTCCAGACTCTATGATAAATCATTCTGGAAGCTGGCTTCCTTGCATTGATCAAGGTAGATATGACAGGACCTGAAAGCCCACGATTTTTCAGAACATGGGATTCAATAGCCCACCCGTCAAATCTAGCATTTGTGAGGCAGGCTGGAACACCGGACCTTGAGCTAACAGGTCTGGGTGTATAGGTGGGGTCCACCGGGAACCCACCATCATCCCTGCTATTTCTGCTTATCAGGTTCTTCTGGGCCAAACGGGGGCCACCAGAAGTGCCGACTTCCCTTCTTGCCTGAGTCTGCGAAGGAGCCGTGGCAGTAGCAGAACGGGAGGGAATGCATAAATCGGTGAGAGCCGATGCCACGGAATCACCAACGCATCCGTCCTGCCTGCAAGAGGATCCCAGGCAACCGGTAGGAAGGATTTCCCCTTCTGTAGGTTTTCGGGTATGAGCCATCAACTGAGGCTCTGACGCATCGCATGCGATAGGTGCATTGGAAAGTTTAATGCCTGCACCTTCCTGTTCCAGGTCAACAGAATACTGTGTTGCAACAGTTCTGCTTGGAACTGCGCATAGGGAACTGCTTCGAATGAAGGCACCATCTTCCCCTGCAGCCTCATACAAAGGTGGACAGAAAGACCCTTCTTGGCCCTGACTGTCAGAATCAGCTCCCTTAGAGCAGTGATCTTTGCCTGCAGACACTTCAGTTAAGCAGGAAAACTGGGCACATATAGGCCTGTATCTCTGATGTCTATTGATATCAGAAATTCTCCTCCCTGCAGGACGGAGATTACTGTCTGAATTGATTCCAAACGAAAGGACTGCATCCTTGGGAATCGTTTCAGATCTCTCAAATCCAAAATGGGTCTGTAGTCCCCATTTGGTTTTCGGACCATAGAAAGATTGGAACAGAGTTTCAACCCTTGATCCTTTGTGGGAACCCCCACAATGACCTCTTGCGACCAAAGTCGCTTTATCGCTAGAAGGAGCGACTGCTTCTCTTCTGGTTTTCTGGGAACACCTGATCTGAGGAAACGAGGAGAGGGACATTCTTGGAACTCCAGTCTGTACCCTAAGGTTACTATGGAGATTACCCATCTGTCCTGGAAGTCCTTCTGCCAGGGCCCTGAGAGCTGCAGCAGTCTTTCCCCCCACTCGAGCGAGCGGGGCGCCCCTTCATGAAGAGGTCTTAGTGTCTTGCTTAGAAGACCTTTTCCCCCAGGATTTCTTGTGTCCCTGGGGTTGACTCTTGTTTCTTGCCCCAGACGGAGGAGACCGTCGTGACTGCCTGGAGGCTGATGCCCCTGGCGCTGGGGAAAGAGTCCGCTTAAAAGAGGGACGCTTACTCTTCCTCTTATCAGGTAAGAGAGTGCTTTTCCCACAGGAGATCGTCTTGATATAATTATACAAGTCCTCTCCAAACAACCTTTCACCACGGAAGGGAAACCCAGCCAGAAGCTTCTTACATGGTGCTTCGGCTGACCAGTTTTTCAACCATAAGATTCTACGTATATGCACCAACCCAAGCGAGAGGCGAGAGGTTTGCACGATAGAATCTCTAATGGCGTCAACAGCATAACATAAAGCCGCAGGAAGGTTAGCAAACCCCTGGGCCTGCTGTTCAGGCAATACTTTGATGACCTGCTTAACATGGTCTCTTAAGTATTGACAGACTCCAATCGCTGCTACTGCAGGTTGGGCCACTGATCCTGCTAAGGAAAAAACATCTTTCAATAAGAAGTCCATCTTTTTATCCACAGGATCTTTGAGCATCTGAGCGTTGTCTACAGGACAAGTCAGATTACTATTTACAGAGGAAATGGCCGCATCAATGGCCGGTATTCCCCACCTCTTAATAAACTTTTCTTCCATAGGATAAAGTGTAGAAAACTTTTTCGGCGGAAGAAATCGCTTATCTGGGTGATCCCACTCAGAGTAAAGCAGCTTTTCAAGTAAATTATGAACAGGAAAAGCATGTGCTGCTTGGAAAGGTTTCAGTGACCCCAAAGCAGAAGAGGTTTCTGTAGTAGTTTCAGGTAGGGGCAACTTAAATGTGGAGCGGACCAATCCAGTGAGGATCTGCACTAAGACTTTCTCCTCTTGGGAAGTCGCAGAGGGTCCCTCTCCACCTGAATCCTCCGAAGAGGAATAATCTGTCCCATCCCGATCCTCTGAAAGGGATTCATCTCCTTTATCCCAGAGCTCCTCTGACTGAGGGTCTTGGGGAGCAGAGGAAGGCCTTGTGCGTTTTCTTCCACTCAGTGAAGATGTAATCGCGGCCATTAGTTTTTTCTCTAATCCAGAATCCAGAAATGGTTGAGGAAAAAACTTCTTGTGTAATGTACACAGGGGCTGAAGTGCCGGCAGCAGATGTAGCCCCTAACCCCAATGGCTCTCCCTGTCCAGCTGCCCCTGGTCCCTCAGGAGGGGATGGTGTAGCAGACAGGGGGGCCTCAGAACCTGAACGAGACCCCCTAGTGCCTCCGGTTCTAGGGGTGCTTGAACCTCTTCTACCCATAGTGCAAAGCAACAAGGTGTGAGGTATCAAAAACGAACACGGACTACTGAGCGATGTAGTCTGGCTAAAAGCCTTGCTACCAAATGCCCAATCCGGTGTTCTTTAGTGAATGCAGCCTAGGGGAATGCCTGTGTCCCACCTTACATGTGACTGTCAGCTCTGTGTCTCTCCAAAGCTCAGAGCACCCGTACAGTGTGCTTTAAATAGCCATGCTTTCAGGCACTGTGGGCATCTGGGCACGCTGACGCTGTGCTGACGCCCCGCCCCCCCTCGTTTTTGAAAAACGAGCGCTTCCCGCGCGAGCCGACCCTTTCTGACAAGCCTGAAGGGAGGCTGGGGTTGGGGGAATAAGGAGGAGGCCGGCAGTGATGGGCCCTGCATCGCAATGCAGCTTCGGTGGCGGCGCCGGTAGCGGCTGTGACAGTGCGGTCTGACCCGCCTTACAGCCTACCTGAGCCTTTCCCTAGCCTGGGGGGACCATCCCAGCAGAGAAAACCCCCCACCATCTACCTTTGGAGCTGGAGGAAGAGCCTGTGCAGCGGACGCTGAGACAGATCAAGCGTGAGAAGGTTTGTGCTCTTGGCCGCCCCCAGTGGTCACAATAGGCACAGCATGCATTCACTTTAAAGGAGAAGAGCCACTAGAATTAAAATTCTGTGGAATCTCCTCTTACCTTATCCAGGCCGCAGGGTTCAGTTTACACAGACCCAGCCTTCGCCTCTCACGGTGGGCTCCGTTTGTGAAAAACCGTCAGAGACTGGGGCCCCCATCAGTAGGGGGATCCTTCAGTTCTGGGCCTGTAAAGCACCTCGCCAGAAATTAGGAAGTTTAAAGCCATTTTCTGATCTGCGGGGTCCAGCTCTCTAAAAAGAGAAGCGTTACAGGTAAAACCTCGTTTCTTCGGACACGAGGCCCGGGTACCATTCAATTCGGCCATGAAAAGACACTTTGAATGGATCCGGTCGCCTGGCTTGCCCCAGTATAGGATCTTAGGATATTCCTTTTGGAGCTTCAGCACAGGACATCTTTGCACGTCCAACACCTAAGACACTGGTGTAAAAACTGAGGTATCCCTGGAAGGGGGGGGGTTGAACTTCCTGATTAGGGTGTGACCAGTGTCCAATACCTAGTGATACCCTATAACCCATCAGTAATTACTGTGGCTCTGTGTCCCGTGATATCCGAGAAAAGAAAATAATGTGTCAAGGGTAATGCCTGTGTCACCAAAACCTGAAACAATGCCACCTCTTTGCTCTTGTGTCCCTCCACAGCCAGCAGCAGCACACAGTGTGCTTTTAAACACTTCCTCCACGTGTTCCTGGCGTCTGAGAATGCTGAACCTGTTAGCCCCGCCCCCCCCTTGCCTATGGCTCTGCCCTCCTTTCAAAAAAGGATGGGATTTCCCACGCAAGCGGCGGACTACAGGTACCTTTGGACCTAAAGCCAGACCAGCGAGGGGGGGGGGGGGGGTAAAAATGCCGCCAGGCGGCCGCAGCGTTTTTTTGTTCTTTTTAAGTATCCGGGCTTAAAACCGCCCTGAGGGGGGAATCCCAGCATAGGGACCACTAACAGGGTACAATCCACCCCCTTTCTTACCGGAGGATCTGCTGTTTTGGCCGGAGGAGAAGGAGGAAGTGTTCGGCTCCTGACACAGTGGCTGTTTCCAGCATGAGGCGGTGAGTGCTCAACACAGCCCCCAGTGGTGACACATAGGCATGACAACATTATTCAGTTAAAAGGAGACTTTATATGAAAAAATTTCAGAAAAAAATCTCCACTTACCTTTTCCCCACCGCAGGGTTATCTGTGGTAAAACCATCAGACCCAATCTTCACCCTTCACAGTGGGCTCCGTAAAACCTTCAGGAACAGGGGAACCTTGAGGTATCCCACAATCCTGGACCTGCAACAGCACCCTGCCAACTTTATTGGCCTTACTACCAAAAGTACTGGATCCCAGGGTCCAGCTCTCTAGAACGAGAAGCATTTGCAAGCAAAAAAAAACCTTGTTTCTTTGGATACGAGGCCCGGGTACCATTCAACCTGGTCTAAAAGACACTCTGAATGGATCCGTCAGCATGGCTAGTCCCAGCAGGGATTGTTCCAGTGGAGCTCAGCACAGCACATCCTTAATCGTGACCAACACCTTAGACACTGGCGAAAAAACTGAATACTCCCAGTGATGGGAGGGGTTATATAGGGAGTGCACTTTTTAATTTAGGGCGTGCCAGTGTCCATCACCTGAAGGTGGCATATAACCCACATAGTAATTACTATGGCTCTGTGTCCCCTGATGTATGAAAAGAAATGACTGAAGGTCCACTTTAAGCGCCCAGCTTGTTTTTAGCTGGTCTTTCGAGTGTGGGAGGAAACTGGAGCTCCTAGAGAAAAACCCATAAAAAGCAGATAGTGTCCTGGCTCTAGATTTGAACTGAGGACCCCAGTGCTGCAGTGCTAACCACTAAGCCACTGTAAAGAGGTCAATTTTAAATGCTCAGTTCATCAAATAGCTCTGTAAGATACGTTCAATAAAAAAAAGGACATTAAACAATTTGTTTTTACAAATGCAGATGTCAAATTTCAGTAGAAGCCTTAGAAAGCTCCTATAAGGTGAGATGCCTCCTGTATACAGCACCCACTGAGCCTTCTCACCTTTTTTCTTGATCTGACACTTGACATCAGGATGATCAATCATCTCACACACGGCAACGCAGCTCAGCACAGAGCCCAGGAAACTATGAGTCCACCCATGTCCATGGGGGCTATACAGGAGAGCCAGACTCAGGTCACTAGTCAGATAGGTCCCTTCTCCAAACAGAGATGTCTGCAAGAAATGGAGAATCACAGAATTTGCGAGAATGATACACTCCAGATAAACATATGCATTAAAGTAAAACTATATGCAAAACTTGTTCCATCTGTGTCCCATTGGGGAGATTCCTCATCACTTCCTGTCCCATAACCAAACAGGAAGTTAGAGGAAATCCCTGCAAACTAAGGGAATCCTTTGCCGCCCCCCCACCCCCCCAGGTCACCAGAACTAGTGTCCTCATTGGAAGATTTCCACTAAATTAATTTTCTAGGGACAACCCAAAATTTGGGATTTTCTTTTACTTTCAGTGATAAAGATAATGGTAAACAGGACACAGAGAGGTCGATTCTCCATAACGGGGGGGGGGGCAAAGACAGCAATAAAAACTGACAGGAGTTGTAATCCATCTCCACCCGATCCAAAACTAAAAAAAAAAAAGCTTTGCCTTCACTTGTACCTTAAAACATTTAAATCTATACAGTTCGATAATTTGCCTCATGAATTCGTATTCCCTGGCAAGCATTTTATGCATCCAGCTACCACCCTATAGACATATAGCATGCAATGCCAAGCTGCTGCTATCCAAGCAAACAGAACATTGGCATTAAAAAGGGGATCAACTCCAGAGATAAAACGATAATTCTCCCGCTCCCAGGAGGGAGGGGCCAGGAACGTAGAAGAGGGACCAGAGAAGGATCCAGGCTGCTCCCACACTGCACAGAGGAGGTAAGTATAACATATAACATTTTTTTTTCCTTTCTATAAAAATAACAAACAACAAGACTTTACAATCACTTTGAGCATTGACAAAAAAAAAAAAAAAAAAAAAGCTGGAAGCCGATTGGTTTCTATGCAGAGCTGCACCAGATTTTGCACTCTCTTAGTAAATCAAACCCCATTAGGTCACTAGATTTAAAGAGTAGGTCCACCTTTTTAGAAAAAATGTAAAGGTAAATTAACACTGGATAACCACTGCATGCTAATGGGACCAAGTGCTATGTGAACAAAGTTTTAAACTTGTCAGGATACTACTTCTTTAATTTCCATATCTCATCCTCTGAATAGCTGCCCCAAAACCCACAGTGCAAGCACCAACGAACTTCCCAGTTTCCGACTGTGGCCCTGACCCCTACCTCCCATTCAATGTGATTTACTACTGGCACAACACTGTAATGGGCAGCAGGGGGCAGGGCCACATCCAGAGCCAGTCTATATAGTTGCAGTGCAGAGGCATTGTAAAGGATAAATGTGGCAATTAGCTACCTAGATGTACCAGTCGGTCTCCTACCGGCTTACATCCCTCCACTGAAAAATCAAAAAAGCTGGAAAGAAAATTGCTGGCCGGTGGAACCAGTGAATGAACAGTCAGCACTATTGGGGCTGTGTGATAGCTCTGCCGGTGCCATGTATGTTTACTAGAAGCCAGCAGATACATCTCACAGCTGAAGCATTGACTGATCATTTACAACTTCAAAGATCTGTGCGACAGATCTGTCCTTCCCCCATATGTTTACAAGCAGCCGGTAGCTTCATCACTCAGCCTCGCCAGTGCTGACTGATCATTCATAAAAGTCAGTAAACAGTCAGCTTAGAAAGGAGGCTAGGGCTCAACCCCCCCCCCCCATAGGAATGCCCATAAATTGGGCTTTAGCCTTGGGTGCAGCTACAGCACAGCATCTCTCCACTGAAAAATGAAAGGAGTCGGGCAGAAAATGATTGGCTGGTGGAGTCAGTTGTTTAAATTACCCCTATCAAATCATTCTTTGCAGCCATTACCTTTTGTACCATCACCCCCTCCCTTTAGAATGTAAGCTCTACGAGCAGGGCCCTCCTGTACCTTTTTGTATTGAACTGTACTGTAATTGTGTTGTCCCCCTTATACATTGTAAAGCGCTGTGTAAACTGTTAGCGCTATATAAATCTCGTATAATAATAATAAAAATTACAATAGGCACAGCGGGAGATCAATCCATCTGCACTGTATAGTGTGGATGGAGGAATCTTTTAACATTTTTTCATTTAATCTGCAGGCTGAACGAAAAAAATAATCTACTAGTATATAGCCAACTAGTGCTGCTTTAGTGCTGGAGTTATTGCATACTTACACACAAATATTTTATAGTGACCAGTGACCTGGAACTATTACCATGCCTCACCTTGTTTAAGTGACAGTGCAAGCCGTTGTGCAGTATGGAGTGGAAATTCTCCAGCCGGCTGCCATGCAAAGCATAAATGACGTCTCTCTCTCCACGCGTCTCCTGGAACTTGGCGTTCAGCTTCTCGCAGTATTTTATTTCAAACAGGAAGTCAGGAGTGGGCAGAGCAAGAGTGGGAGAGCCTGGCAAGGCTTGGACATCCTCAAACTAAAACAGCAAGGGAAGGGCAGCCTTAATATAAGGCTGGGGTGAGTTTTCAATATGGTTAGTTCAGACATGACGCCCCCACCCCCACCGGATATACATAGAGGTTATGACTTACTACAGTTGTAAAGCCAGCAATAAGCACACACTGCAAAGCTGAAGCATAATAAAACTCTCTGTACTGTTAACAGATTTGCATATCCAGGTTCTATTCCAGTTACAACAATAGCAGCTTTTACCTACTGTATGTACTGGCTGTCCTTCATTATAGCCTGTGTACACCACCTTGTTCTCTCCATCTCTCCTCTCCTGATGTTTGCTGTAGAACAGGAGGTGGAGGAGCAAGTATGACATATAAAAGAGATTTCTTACATTAATCTTATAATCACATAAGTGGTAGTCTAGACCAGTGTTTTCCAACCTTTTGTCAGTGGCAGCACCCTTTATAAGTATGCAAAATCTTGAGGCACATCCGTCTAAAATGTGAAAAAAAAATCAAATCGTACGTATTAAATGGGACGCCTGAGCCTGGGACAATGCACACAACCACCTTGATGGAATTAACTTCACGGAAGTCCCTCCCTTGAGATCAGAGGTCCCCAATCACATCAATTTTTTCCTTCACATCAGAGATCCCCCATCACATCGGAGGTTACCCCATCAGATCTGAGGACCCCCATCACATCAGGCAGTCTTCCCATCACATCAGAGGTCCCCCCCCCCCCCCATCACATCAGACATCCCCCCCATCACATCAGAGGCCCCCCCCCCTATCACATCAGAGGCCCCCCCCCCTATCACATCAGAGGTCCCCCCCCCCATCACATCAGAGGCCCCCCCCCATCACATCAGAGGTCCCCCCCCCATCACATCAGAGGTCCCCCCCATCACATCAGAGGTCCCCCCCCATCACATCAGAGGTCCCCCCCCATCACATCAGAGGTCCCCCCATCACATCAGAGGTCCCCCCATCACATCAGAGGTCCCCCCCCATCACATCAGACGTCCCCCATCACATCAGACGTCCCCCATCACATCAGACGTCCCCCATCACATCAATGTCTCCCTTCACATCAGAAGTCGCCCATTACATCAGAGATCAGAGTCTCCCTTCACAACATCATAGGTTAAACCTTAACATTAATGTCTCCCTTAACATAAGACATCCTCCCATCACATAAGGTGTCCTCCCTTCACATCAGATGTCCCACATCAATGTTTCCCTTCACATCAGTGGTCCCCCCATAACGTCAGAGCCCCCCCCCCTCCATCACAATAGAGCCCCCCCCCATCACATCAGAGGTCCTCCCCATCACATCAGACGTCCCCCCATCACATCAGACGTCCCCCCATCACATCAGAGGTCCCCCCCCCATCACATCAATGTCTCCCTTAACATCAGAGGTCCTCCCATCACATCAGAGGTCCCCCCATAACATCAACGTCTCCCTTAACATAAGACAGTCCACCCTTCACATCAGAGGTCCCCTATAACGTCAGAGCCCCCCCCCCCCAATCACAACAGAAGTCCTCCCATCACATCAGAGGTCCTCCCATCACATCAGAGGTCCTCCCATCACATCAGAGATCCTCCCATCACATCAGAGGTCCTCCCATCACATCAGAGGTCCTCCCATCACATCAATGTCTCCCTTAACATCAGACAGTCCACCCTTCACATCAAACATTCAGGGGCAACCACAATTATGATGTCCACGATGATCTGGACAGTCTTGTGTGGACAAATGATCAAAAAGCTCAATGGGATAAAAACATGTGCCAATTTATTGATAACATGTGCTTAAAAATTAACAATTGGCTTAAAATCTCCTTGCATAGATGAAACAACTGGAAAGCTTGCTCCTCACTGTAACCACACCTTGAGAAACGGTCGGTGATGGACTGGCTCATTTTGGACCTGTGTTCCCCGAGCGTATGACGTCACGCTCGGGCGTTTCCATCTACCACTTCCTGTCGGTGGTTGTTCCAGCTGCCTCTCGGTCCTTTTTTGTTCCGTGGCTGTTCTATCATCTCACCACTCACCATCTGGGATTCGATCGAGGCCTCACATGGTCCATCCGGCTCTGCATACCCTGGTTTCCTTCCTCCTAGTGACATCCAGGAACACATGAATATTTTGCCATCGCGGCAATGCTTTACCAGGCCAGTCCGTCACCGACCGTTTCTCAAGGTGTGGTTACAGTGAGGAGCAAGCTTTCCAGTTGTTCCATCAATACAAGGAGATTTTAAGCCAATTGTTCATTTAAGCACATGTTATCAATAAAATTGGCACATGTTTTTATCCCATTGAGCTTTTTGATCACTTGTCCACACAAGACTGTCCCGATCAGCACTTTTAATTGTAGTTGCCCCTGAATGTTTGTACTTGTATTCACACCCCTCTTGGTGGGCTCATCCACACAGCTGCTCTTTGGGCTCTTGCAGGATATTCCCAAGGTTCCCAGTGCAACATATGTCCCAGTTTCCTGGCGCCAGACTGTTTTTGTTATTTCACCTTTCACACCAGACATCCTCCCATCACATAAGGTGTCCTCCTTTCACATCAGATGCCCCCCCCCCCCCCCCCACCATCACATAAATGTTTCCCTTCACATCAGAGGTCCTCCCATCACATCAGAGGTCCTCCCATCACATCAGAGGTCCTCCTTTCACATCAGAGGTCCTCCTTTCACATCAGAGGTCCCCACCCATCACATAAATGTCTCCCTTCACATCAGAGGTCCCCCCATAACGTCAGAGGTCCCCCCCCCCCATCACATCAGAGGTCCTCCCATGACATCAGAGATCACATCAGAGATCCCCCATCACATCAGAGGTGCTCCCATCACATCAATGTCTCCCTTCACATCAGAGGTCCCCCAGAACGTTAGAGGTCCCCCCCATCACATCTGAAGTCCCCCATTACATCAGAGTCTCTCTTCACATCATAGGTTCCCCATCATATTTGAGCCCCCCTTCCTCCATCACATCAGAGGTCCTCACTTCAGGGCTGCCCATCACAACAAAGTCCCCCTTGTACATCAAAGGCCTCCTATTACCATAAAGCAGGGGTCTCAAACTGGCGGCCCTCCAGCTGTTGTGAAACTACAAGTCCCATGAGGCATTGCAAGGCTGACAGTTACAAGCATGACTCCCACAGGCAGAGGCATGATGGGACTTGTAGTTTCACAACAGCTGGAGGGCCGCCAGTTTGAGACCCCTGCCATAAAGCATTCTCATCATAAAGTCAGAGGCCTCCCATCACATCAGAGCCCCCTCTATACATGACAGCCTCCCATCCCATAAGAGTACCCCCATGGCAAAGTTTCCCTATCACACTCTAGTCCCCCCATGCATCCATCTCTGATCCAGAGGAAATAGAGTCTCGTGCTCGTGGCACACCGGGGGAACCCAAGTGGCACCTTGGTTGAGAAACACTGGTCTAGGCTATCCACAGACACAAGATAGTGCAAGCCACGTTTTTATGAAACATTACAACGCAAAAAGTAAAAATTCTATCCACCCAAAAGAGCATTCATTCACAAATACATGTTATGCCTCATTCACACTGCTACTCCTGTAATTAGCTTTTCTAAGGGCAGAAGAAGTTATCTGGGATTATAAACAACTTCAGGCCTTCCGTCACATGAGCGGCTCCCAGCAGGGGTCCGGTGCGTCCTGGTTTCACGGTTTTAGATCCAATTTCAGCCCGGAATTTGGGCTGAATTTGAACCTGAAACAGACCAAAAGACGCACAGGGCTCCTGTGCAACTTTGCACCGGTGATATTTGAACCGGCTGCATAGAGAGCCGGTCACAATCTCCTGCTATTGCAAATTGTATGTGGGGATTTCCACATCTAATTCGCAATAGTGTGAACCCAGCCTTACAGGCCAAGTTCATGAATAAAATAAATAAATGCACATATTTTTTTCAGGAAAAAAAAAAAAAAAAAAAAACACACAACACACTTCTGTACAGACTTTCAGTTACAGTGTGAATGGACTACAACTGCGCTGATCAGCACGCTCATGCCGCGTACACACGATCGGGATTTTGGTCGGAAAAAGATATGATGGCTTTTCCGACGGAATTCCGCTCAAGCTTGGCTTGCATACACATGGTCACACAAAAGTTCGCTGAACTTTCGACCGTCAAGAACGTGGTGACGTACAACACTACAACGACCTGAGAAAATGAAGTTCAATGCTTCCGAGCATGCGTCGAATTGTTTCCGAGCATGCGTAGGAATTTTGCGCGTCGCAATTGCTACAGACGATCGCATGTTCGGATAGGAACTTTTTCCAACCGAAAAATTGAGAACCTGCTCTCAATCTTTTGCTGGCTGGAATTCGGCCAGCAAAAGTCTAATAAAGCATACACACGGTCGCGTTTTCCGACGAAAAAATCTCATTGGTCTTTTGCGGGCCGAATTTCCGATCGTGTGTACGCGGCATAACAGTACATTGAAACTACAAGTCTGCTTGCCGTGGTGGAAGACGGGGACTTGTAGATCTTTCATTCAGATTGTTGTAAATGAATGATGCAGCTGTGCAGGCGAAGCCCCGCTGTTTTCAAAATGTGACAGTAGGTGCAGGTAGGGGAAACCCCATCCACTGAAACGGGGGGGGGGGGGGGGGGTGGGGGTCTTTGGTAGCAGGTTGGTAAAAGCATGTTACACCCTAAATCCTTTAAATCACACCCAAAATCTGAAGTGTAGTTGGCAGTTAGCTATTTAATAGTATCTAGGGACATGACATTTTCTGATTGATAATCTCACCTTCTCCTTTTTAAGGCCTTTTATGGTGAAGAGTTTCTCTGACAATACCCAGGTCAGCAGATCCAGGACTTTCTGATCTACCTTTGTCTTGTTCTGGAGGAATTCCTGCAGGTTGGGCAGGGTGTTCGTGTCACCGATCTAAGAAGACATCAACATTAATAGATGCTGGAAAATACAGAGTACAACACGAGGTGTGCACAAGAAAATCGAATGTTCGTGCCTGGAAGAATCTGAGATTTTTTTTTAGGTTTTCCATTTAGAAACCTCTGACAGAATCTGCTGTGTTTACCCCATCAGTTTACATTACATAGATGTGACCACCAAAGGAACCACCGATTGTTTTTTATGCTAGACAAAGGCGCTGATCATCAATTCAATGCCCATTTGCAGCCTCACTGTGACCATTTGCAGCCTCACTGTGACCATTTGCAGCCTCACTGTGCCCATTTGCAGCCATAGGTCCCCCGAACTTCAAACTCGGTAGTTAAGGGTTCCTAGATGCCCCCTAGCTGCAGCCAAAATTTGGGGTCTCTGGACCCAAAGGGTCCCGAAATGACATTGCTGCAGATGGACACAGTTGACCGAATTTGGGGCCCCGTATCTCTGGACCACTTGGTGCTAGGAACCCCAAATTTGGTGTGCAAGCACAGTGGTACTAGCACTACAACATATCCAAAGCTGGGGTTCCCAGAACCAAGTGGCCCCGAGATACAGGGCCCCAAATTCGGTTCGGAAAATGTCAAGCACTTTTCTGCAGCAGAGAATGACATTTTCTGAACCGACTTTGGGGCCACTTGGTTCTGGGAACCCCAGCTTTGGATATGTTGTAGTGCTAGTACCACTGGGTTTGCACACCAAATGTGGGGTTCCTAGCACCAAGTGGTCCCGAGATACGGGACCCCAAAGTCGGTTCAGAAAATGTCATTCTCTGTTGCAGAAAAGTGCTTGACTCGCGTATAAGCCAAGGGGGGGCATTTTCAGCACAAAAAATGTGCTGAAAAACTCGGCTTATACTCGAGTATATACGGTATATATAAAAAAAACAAGATATATAACCCAATTTGTTGGTAAAATATAAACCATGATTACATAGTAGGTGAGGTTGAAAAAAGATCCATCATAAGTCCATCAAGTCCAACCTATGTGTGTGATTATATGTCAGTATTACATTATATATCCCTGTATGTTGTGGTCATTCAGGTGATTATCTAATAGTTTTTTGAAGCTATCAATGCTCCCCGCTGAGACCACCGCCTGTGGAAGGGAATTCCACATCCTTGCTGCTCTTACAGTAAAGAACCCTCTACGTAGTTTAAGGTTAACCCTCTTTTCTTCTAATTTTAATGAATGGCCACGAGTCTTGTTAAACTCCCTTCCGTAAAAAGGTTTTCTCCCTATTGTGGAGTCACTAGTACGGTATTTATAAATTGAAATCATATCCCCTCTCAAGCGTCTCTTCTCCAGAGAGAATAAGTTCAGAGCTCGCAACCTTTCCTGACAACTAAGATCATCCAGACCCTTTATTAGCTTTGTTGCCCTTCTTTGTACTCGCTCCATTTCCAGTACATCCTTCCTGAGGACTGGTGCCCAGAACTGGACAGCATACTCCAGGTGCGGGCGGACCAGAGTCTTGTAGAGCGGGAGAATTATCGTTTTATCTCTGGTGTTGATCCCCATTTTAATGCCAATATTGTGTTTGCTTTGGTAGCAGCAGCTTGGCATTGCATGCCATTGCTGAGCCTATCATATACTAGGACCCCCAGGTACTTTTCCATCCTAGATTCCCCCAGAGGTTCTCCCCCCAGTCTATAGATTGCATTCATATTTTTGCCACCCAAATGCATTATTTTACATTTTTCTACATTGAACCTCATTTGCCATGTAGTTACCCACCCCATTAATTTGTTCAGGTCTTTTTGCAAGGTTTCTACATCCTGCTGAGAAGTTATTGCCCTGCTTAGCTTAGTATCTTCCACAAATACAGAGATTGAACTGTTTATCCCATCCTCCAGATCGTTTATGAACAAATTAAATAGGATTGGTCCCAGCACAGAACCCTGGTGAACCCCACTACCCACCCCTGACCATTCTGAGTACTCCCCATTTATCACCACCCTCTGAACACGCCCTTGTAGCCAGTTTTCAATCCATGTACTCACCCTATGGTCCATGCCAACGCACCTTATTTAGTACAGTAAACGTTTATGGGGAACTGTGTCAAATGCTTTTGCAAAATCCAGATACACCACGTCTACGGGCCTTCCTTTATCTAGATGGCAACTCACCTCCTCATAGAAGGTTAATAGATTGGTTTGGCAGGAACGATTCTTCATGAATCCATGCTGATTACTGCTAATGATACTGTTCTTATTACAAAATCTTGTATATAGTCCCTTATCATCCCCTCCAAGAGTTTACATACTATTGATGTTAGGCTAACTGGTCTGTAATTCCCAGGGATGTATTTTGGGCCCTTTTTAAACAATGTTGCTAATAATGTTACGCCGAGTAAGAAGATACCAAACGTGTCACACTTTAAAACTGACCACGCTTGTGGAATGATGACAAACTTTGCTACTTAAAAATCTCCATAGGCAGACACTTTAAAAACTTTTACAGGTTACCAGTTTAGAGTTACAAAGAAGGTTTAAAGCTAGAACTATTGTTCTTGCGCTAACATTTGCGGCAATACCTGTTGGGAGAATAAATCTGCCCAAAATGTCTTGGTATGCTGATGCCTTAAAGTGGTTGTAAACCTATTACAACCACTTTAACCTACAGGTAAGCCTAGATTAAGGCTTACCTGTAGGTGCAAGAAATATCTCCCAAACCTAAAAGGTTGTTTAGCAGATATTTGCAGGAATAGCGGCACCGATATCTACGGCGCATGCGCTGTAGACATCGGGTGCAGGCGCACTGAGCGTGCCGTTTCTAATGGTGGCACCAGCGCGCATACATGGGAGTGACGTCATCGTGGCTCCAGCCAGTCACAGCACCGGAGACGCGATACCCGGAAGTAACTCCGGGATAGATGGCGGCGTCGGAGGAGGCGAACGAGGGCTGATGCCGGGGCTTCGATCTCAGGTAAGTAATTCATAAAGAGCTAGTATGCTATGCATACTAGCTCATTATGCCTTTGCCTTGCAGGGTGTATTTTTTTTTTTAAGAGGCTTTACTTCCTCTTTAAAAGGGGTTGTATACCCTCCCGGTTTTTCACCTCAACGCATTCTATGCATTAAGGTGAAAAACCTATTGTAGTGCACCAGCCCCCCCCCTCTGTTTTACTTACCTGAGCCTGTTCGTTCCCACACCAGGGATGCGCACACTCTCTCTGGCCGGCGTCCCGGCTCTTGATTGGATAGATTGATAGCAGCGCAGTCATTAGCTCCCGCTGCTATCAATCAAATCCAATGACGCAGCCATTGGGGGGGGGGGGGGGGGGGGGGCGGTGCCGAGTCCCGCTGTCTGTGTCTATGGACGCAGCAGCAGGACATAGGAGCGGGCCGGCGCGGGTGTCCCTGAAGGAGAGAGCTTCTCAGACGGGTCACTCGATGTGGGGAGGAGCAAGGAGCACTGCGGAGGGACCCCAGAAGAGGAGGATCGGGGTCACTCTGTGCAAAACCAACTGCACAGAGGAGGTAAGTATAACATGTTTGTTATTTTAAAAGAAAAAAAGGGAACCTTTAGTGTCCCTTCACTGGAAATAAGGGGCCAAACCCAACTCCTGAAAAACAACCCCACACCATAATCACCCCTCCACCAAATGATTTGGACCAGTGCACAAAGCAAGGTCCATAAAGACATGGATGAGTGAGTTTGGAGTGGAGGAACCTGACTGGCCTGCACAGAGTCCTGACCTCAACCCGATAGAACACTTTGGTGATGAATAAGAGCGGAGACTGCGAGCCAGGCCTTCTCATCCAACATCAGTGCCTGACCTCACAAATGCGCTTCTGGAAGAATGGTCAAACATTCCCATAGACACACTCCTAAACCTTGTGGACGGCCTTCCCAGAAGAGTTGAAGCTGTTATAGCTGCAAAGGGAGGAGCCAACTCAATATTGAACCCTACGGACTAGGACTGGGATGCCGATAAAGTTAAAGGCAGGCGTCCCAATACTTTTGGTAATATAGTGTATGTACATATTGTGGTCTTTTAATGTATTCACATTTATAAATTTTCAATTTATTTAACTTTATCCCCAATTTTCAGGGTGTGGATAGCGCAGTAGTGAAGGCATATTGACAAAATGTTTTTTGGAAAAGATCTGGAACTGATCAGAAATAAAACATCTGCGGTAAAGCGGAGATCCCGGGAAATAATAATAGGAAGTTGTTATTTCCTACCAAGGCATCGAAATCCTTGTACTGGTCGCTGGCATAGAACGCAGGGAACGGCCTCAGCACCGAGTCTCTTTTATAGCTCCTCAGGGCAGACATGAAGAGGCTAAACTTCAAATCCGCCGCCAGCGGGTCCCTGGCAATAACGTGCTCCACCATCGTTTTATCCCGGCCACAGGCGTCTCTGGAGTCACTCTGCAAGAAAAGAGAAATACAAAATGACAAGAAGAGACTTCACACCAACAGAGATCGCTAAAGAAGCCAAGGACAGGAGAGCCTGAAAAACGTCTACCGTGATGATTTCCCCTATTCTGTCCCCTATGCCCCCTAATTTCCTGCGAATCGCCTGAAAATTAGGAGGCAAATGGAACTTTAATGTAAAAATAAGATCTATTGGGGTATGTGTAGGAGATGTCTTTATGTTGTACCCCCTGGCCATCCTTTTCCTTTTTCCCTTTTTTTTGTTTGTTTGTTTGATGTTATAGTTATAATATTCTGTATGTTATTGTAAGATGTTTTATTTGATGGTGTGGATATACCACCAATGTATGTTTGAATTGTCTATCTGTAAAAACTTAATAAAAAGATTGAAATACAAAAAAAAAATATAAAGTACATTTAGTACTTTGTACCACGTTGCCTAAACCTAGCTATGGAGGTCCGAACTGCCCCCCCCCCTTTCCCGCCGCAGCCTATCCAGCAACAACTAGGAAGGAGACGGACGTTTCATAAACGGGAGATTGTCTCGGCTCTGAGCACTTTCCTGAGACAAGCAGCGGCAAGAGGAATGCACAGTGAGGGAGGAGATGCAGGCTCTGCATTCCTCTTGCCGCTGCTTGTCTCAGGAATGGACAAGTCATGGTAAACTTGGTCACTCTACTACAAACCTTCTCCTAGGGCTGGGCGATTTTCTTAAAAAAAAAAAAAAAAAATCTGCGATTTTCTTAAAAAAAAAAATCTGCGATTTTCTTAAAAAAAAAAATCTGCGATTTTCTTAAAAAAAAAAATCTGCGATTTTCTTAAAAAAAAAAATCTGCGATTTTCTTAAAAAAAAAAATCTGCGATTTTCTTAAAAAAAAATAATCTGCGATTTTCTAAAAAAAAAAAAAAATCTGCGATTTTCTAAAAAAAAAAAAAAAAAAAAAAAACTCGATTCACGATTCAAATTTTTTTTTTTTTTTTTGGACACCGCGCCGGTCCTGAGGAGCTGCGGGCAGGAGTTTTTAGGCGAGGCCACGGCTTCGGCCTAGTCCGCGGCGACTGGCCTCGCGGACTAGGCCGAAGCCGCGGCTCACCTAAAAACTCCTGCCCGCAGCTCCTCAAGACCGGCGTGGTAAAAAGAAAAAAAAAAAAAAAAATCTAAAAAAAATCGATTTGCTTAAATTTTGAATCGATTTGACCTCTCAACTTGATTCAAGATTTAAATCGATTTTTTTTTCCCCAGCCCTAACTTCTCCTAGGTCACCTGTCAAAACACAACCTGCCGGGCCACCTCATGTGGCCCTCGCAACTCTCCTGCAGCTGCCGCAACCCCCCGTCTCCACCCCCCACCTTGTCTCAGCAGTTAGCAGCAGAGAGGAGGACAGAACTCCTCCACCAGATCCTGTGCATCTCTCTGCATTCCTCTTGCCACTGCTTGTCTCAGGAAAGCGTTTAGAGCCGAGACAAACTGCCGTTATGAAATGTCCGTCTCCTTCCTAGCTGTTGTCAGATCAGCTGTGACAGGAGGGGAGGGGGAGGGGGTGCGGTTCGGACCTCATAGCTAGGTTTAGGTAGCACCTGGCAACATGGGACAAAGTACTACATGAACTTCGTCCCATAGAGGACTGATCAGTAACAAAATATATATCATGATAGACCTTATTTAACTTGTGTCCGGATTTTCACATTGTAAGAATTGTAACCTTGATGTGAACTTTCCTATTTTATATAAAGATGAAATGTAGTACATCTTAAAAAAATGAGACCAAATTTAGTGTTTAATTAACCACTTCACATCCCGCCCATAGTGACGTCCGCAGGAGGGATCTCCCATCCTGGACGGGCGTCATATGACATCCTCGGCTTCCCGGCCATCTAGGCGGCGCCAGCGCGTGCCCGTTGCGTCACTCGGGAGCCGATGCACGTGCCAGGCGACTACGATTGCCATTAACAGAGCCTGGGACGTGAACACACAGATCCACGTCCTGTCAGGGGAGAGGAGACCGATGGTGTGTTCCCAGTACAGAGGAACACCGATCGGTCTCCTCCCCTTATGAGTCTCCTCCCCCTACAGTTAGAATCACTCCCTAGGAAACACAGTTAAGCGCTTGATCGCCCCCCTAGTGTTAACCCCTTCCCTGCCAGTGACATTTATACAGTAATCAGTGCATTTTTATAGCTCTGATCGCTGAATAGTCCCAAAATAGTGTCAAAAGTGTCCAATGTGTCCGTTGCAATGTCAGTCATGATAAAAAAAAAAAAAAAAAAAATTCGCAGATCACCGCCATTACTAGTAAAAAAAAAAAAAAATATTATAAAAATGCCATAATTCTATCCCCTATTTTGTAGACGCTATAACTTTTGCGCAAACCAATCAATATACGCTTATTGCGATTATTTTTACCAAAAATATGTAGAAGAATACAGAACGGCCTAAACTGACGAAAATTTTTTTTTTTTTTTAAATTGAGATATTTATTATAGCACAAAGTAAAAAATATTGTGTTTTTTTTTTTAAACCTGTCACTCTTTTTTTGTTAAAAGCGCAAGAAATAAAAACCGCCGAGGTGATCAAATACCACAAAAGAAAGCTTTATTTGTGGGGGAAAAAAAAGATAAAAATTTAGTTTGGGTGCAGTGTTGCGGGACAGCTTGGATCCTGTGTACATTTCATCTCATCCCCTAGTAAAAGCACCTCCCACCGTACACATAAGCACTGGCTAGGAACACAGGTAACCCATTGATCGCCCCTAATGTTATCCCTCTTCCCAGCCAGTGTCATTAGTACAGTGACAGTGCATATTTTTTAGCACTGATCACTGTAATAGTGTCACTGCTCCCCAAAAAAGTGTCAGTGTCTGATTGTCTGACGTAATGTCGCAGTCCCGCTATAAGTTGCTAATCGCCGCTATTACTAGTATAAATAAATAAATATATCCCATGGTTTGTAAACGCTATAACTTTTGCGCAAACCAATCAATATACGCTTATAGGGATTTATTTTTTATTTTTTTTACCAAAAGTATGGAGCAGAATACATATTGGCCTAAGGCTCCTTTCAAACTTATACGACTTCAAAGTCGCACGATTTTACCGCGATTTCGCGGCCGCGATTTTGCCGCGATTTTACCGCGATTTGGGAGCAGTACTACTTTGCCACGTTTTTGGCATTAACAAATGAAAACATACAGTAGTTGGTATGAATCATAAGGGGGAACTCCACGCCAAGTTTTAAATAAAAAAACTGGCGTGGGTTCCCCCCCAGGGGCATACCAGGCCCTTAGGTCTGGTATGGATTGTAAGGGGAACCCCCTACGCAGAAAAATCGGCGTGGGGGTCCCCCCAAAATCCATACCAGACCCTTATCCGAGCACGCAGCCCGGCCGGTCAGGAATGGGGGTGGGGACGAGCTAGCGCCCCCCCCCCCTCCTGGACCGTACCAGGCCGCATGCCCTCAACATGGGTGGTGGGTGCTTTGGGGCATGGGGGGGCGCCCTGCGGCCCCCCCCACCCCAAAGCATCTTGTCCCCATGTTGATGAGGACAAGGGCCTCTTCCCGACAACCCTGGCCGTTGGTTGTCGGGGTCTGCGGGCGGGGGGCTTATCGGAATCTGGGAGCCCCCTTTAATAAGGGGGCCCCCAGATCCCGGCCCCCCACCCTATGTGAATAAGTATGGGGTACATGGTACCCCTACACATTCACCTAGGGAAAAAAGCGTCAATAAAAAACACAGTACACAGGTATTTAAAATAATTTATTAGGCAGCTCCGGGATCTTCTTCCGACTTCGGGGGTCCTCTTCCGACTTCGGGGGTCTCTCCGGCGTCTTCTCCCGGTGTCCGCATCTTCTGCCGGCTCCACCGCTATCTTCTGGCGCTCTTTTGCCAGCGGTGGTCCGGACCTCTGGATCGTCTTCTTCCCTCTTCTCTTCCAGAGATGTTGACACGACGCTCTCTCCAGCCAGAATGGTCTCTGTGCGCTCCGCAACGGACTTATATAGTCGGTGACCCCGCCCCCTTATGCCGTCACAGTCCCTGGGCATGCTGGGACTGTGACGTTTTAGGAGGCGTGGTCACCGGGTGATGACCACGCCCCCTTTTGACAGCACAGTCCCAGCATGCCCCGGGACAGTGACCTCATAAGGGGGCGGGGTCACCGCCTATATAAGTCCGTTGCGGAGCGTTCAGAGACCATTCCAGCTGGAGAGAGCGTCGTGTCAACATCTCTGGAAGAAAAGAAGAAGGCAGAAGTCCGGACCACCGATAGCAATTGAGCTGCAGAAGAAAGTGGAGGAGCCGGCAGAAGATCAGGACACCGGGAGGAGACGCCGGAGAGACCCCCGAAGTCGGAAGAGGACCCCCGAAGTCGGAAGAAGATCCCGGAGCTGCCTAATAAATTATTTTAAATACCTGTGTACTGTGTTTTTTATTGACGCTTTTTTCCCTAGGTGAATGGGTAAGGGTACCATGTACCCCATACTCATTCACATAGGGTGGGGGGCCGGGATCTGGGGGCTCCCTTATTAAAGGGGGCTCCCGGATTCCGATAAGCCCCCCGCCCACAGACCCCGACAACCAACGGCCAGGGTTGTCGGGAAGAGGCCCTTGTCCTCATCAACATGGGGACAAGGTGCTTTGGGGTGGGGGGGCCGGCAGGGTGCCCCCCATGCCCTAAAGCACCCACCCCCCCATGTTGAGGGCATGCGGCCTGGTACGGTCCAGGAGGGGGGGGGCGCTCGCTCATCCCCACCCCCATTCCTGACCGGCCGGGCTGCATGCTTGGATAAGGGTCTGGTATGGATTTTGGGGGGGACCCCACGCCGATTTTTCGGCGTAGGGGGTTCCCCTTAGATCCATACCAGACCTAAGGGCCTGGTATGCCCCTGGGGGAACCCACGCCGTTTTTTTCATTTAAAACTTGGCGTGGAGTTCCCCCTCTGGATTCATACCAGACAGCTGTCAGCACTGCCTGTCGCTCATCGGGAAAGGAAAAAAAAGTTTTCCTTTCCCGATCAGCGAGCCAGGCTTGTGCTTACAAAGTCGTACTGAAGTCGTGTCTATATTATTCAGGCACGATTTGCATGCTACTTCAGGTTTTAACATTGAGGTCTATGGAGTACAACTCGCATAGAAGTTGGACCAAAGTAGTGCAGGGACTACTTTCAAGTCGGCACGACTTAAAGTCGTGCCAATATGAATGGTAGTCATTGAAAATAATGGAGAATGACTTGTCATACGATTTTGCAGTACAAAATCGTGGGACAAGTCGTGTAAGTGTGAAAGGGGCCTGAACTGACGAAGAAATTCGATTTTTTTAATTTTTTTTTATTGGCTATGTTTTATAGCAGAATTTACCTTTTTTTTTTTGTTTTGTTTTTTTTGTTTATAGCGCAAAAAATAAAAACCTCAGAGGTGATCAAATACCCCCAAAGGAAAAGCTCTATTTGTGGGAGAAAAAAAAAAAAAAAAGGACAATAAATTTTATTTGGGTATAGCATCACACGACCGCACAATTGTTAGTTAACCACATCAGCTTTACCCCCCTTTTATGACCAGGCCATTTTTTGTGATATGGCACTGCGTCACTTTAACTGACTATTGCGCGGTCGTGTGACGCTGTACCCAACTAAAATTGATGTCCTTTTATCCCCCACAAATAGAGCTTTCTTTTGGTGGTATTTAATCACCTCTGCAATTTTTATTTTGTGCACAAAAAAAAAAAAAATGTATTTCTGCTATAAAACACATCCAATAAAAACAAAAAAAAAACAACAAAAAAAAAACAACGAATTTTCTGATCAGTTTAGGCCAATATGTATTCTGCTACAAATTTTTGGTAAAATAAAAATCCCAATAAGCGTATACTGATTGGTTTGCCAAAAGTTATAGGGTCTACAAACTAGGGGTTTTTTTTTCTATTTTTAATTTTTTTTTACCACGAATGGCGGCGATCGGCGACTTATAGCAGGACTGCAATATTGCGGCGGACAAATCGCACACTAACTGACACGAATACAGTGATCAATGCTAAAAAAATATGCACTGTCACTGTACTAATAAAAACACTCATCAAGGCACACAGAAACATAGAATCGGTGCCTTCCCCTCTCACAGAACGGCGATCTGCCTTATTTACATAGGCAGATCGCCAATTCTGCTGTTCTCCTGAACAATTGTCGGGTCCCTGCGGACATCGCGTTGTCCGCCGGAACCCGCTGATCGGCTCCCGCTATGTCCAATCACAACGGAAGCGTCCGATCACAGCGGGCGCCCCCCAGACCCCGGAAGCGTCCGATCACAGCGGGCGCCCCCCAGACCCCGGAAGCGTCCGATCACAGCGGGCGCCCCCCAGACCCCGGAAGCGTCCGATCACAGCGGGCGCCCCCCAGACCCCGGAAGCGTCCGATCACAGCGGGCGCCCCCCAGACCCCGGAAGCGTCCGATCACAGCGGGCGCCCCCCAGACCCCGGAAGCGTCCGATCACAGCGGGCGCCCCCCAGACCCCGGAAGCGTCCGATCACAGCGGGCGCCCCCCAGACCCCGGAAGCGTCCGATCACAGAGGGCGCCCCCCAGACCCCGGAAGCGTCCGATCACAGCGGGCGCCCCCCAGACCCCGGAAGCGTCCGATCACAGCGGGCGCCCCCCAGACCCCGGGAAGCGTCCGATCACAGCGGGCGCCCCCCAGACCCCGGAAGCGTCCGATCTCAGCGGGCGCCCCCCAGACCCCGGAAGCGTCCGATCTCAGCGGGCGCCCCCCAGACCCCGGAAGCGTCCGATCTCAGCGGGCGCCCCCCAGACCCCGGAAGCGTCCGATCACAGCGGGCGCCCCCCAGACCCCGGAAGCGTCCGATCACAGCCGGCGCCCCCCAGACCCCGGAAGCGTCCGATCACAGCCGGCGCCCCCCAGACCCCGGAAGCGTCCGATCACAGCCGGCGCCCCCCAGACCCCGGAAGCGTCCGATCACAGCCGGCGCCCCCCAGACCCCGGAAGCGTCCGATCACAGCCGGCGCCCCCCAGACCCCAGAAGCGTCCGATCACAGCCGGCGCCCCCCAGACCCCGGAAGTGTCCGATCACAGCGGGCGCCCCCCAGACCCCGGAAGTGTCCGATCACAGAGGGCGCCCCCCAGACCCCGGAAGTGTCCGATCACAGAGGGCGCCCCCCAGACCCCGGAAGTGTCCGATCACAGCGGGCGCCCCCCAGACCCCGGAAGCGTCCGATCACAGCGGGCGCCCCCCAGACCATGGAAGTGTCCGATCACAGCGGGCGCCCCCCAGACCCCGGAAGTGTCCGATCACAGTGGAAGCAGGTCACCGGCGGGCGCGTGCGCCCCAAGAAGTGTCTGATCACGTACCGGGTACATGATCTAGTGCAGAGCGGCCGTCCTGCTGCAGTATATCTGCGGTGGGCGGTCGCTAAGCGGTTAAAGTAACGCAGTGCCACATCGCAAAAAAATGGCCTGGTCATGTAGGGGGGGGGGAAATCTTCCGGAGGCCAAGTGATTAAATCGCACTTTCAGAACCCATGACAACCCCCGACGAATAAATAGACCCCCTCCCCCCCACCAATCTCCCACAGATCACAACCACCCCATACACATGGGGGGAGATTTACTAAAACCGGAGAATGCAAAATCTGGTGCAGCTCTGCATGACAGCCAATCAGCTTCCAGCTTCAGTTTGCTCAGTTAAGCTTTGACAATAAAACCTGGAAGCTGATTGGTTCCTCTGCAGAGCTGCACCAGATGTTGCACTCTCCAGTTTTATCTTTTAGTAATTTTCCCCCCATAGACCCCCCTATGATCTCCCATACAATATATACAATATATGAATCCCAGACATAGATCCCTCACACAATACACACAGATCGCCCCTCTCACCTCTCCTTCCTCTCCTCACACTCTGATCTCTCTCATTTCCCTCACAGGTGACGTGTCCTCTCTGTGTCCGGCTGTCTTCAGCACTGCCTATCACTCTCTATCATTTGAATACGGGCTGGTCCTAGCTGCAGGCAGCTCCAGACAGACCCAGCGAGGGCCCCCTGCGCGGAGGACTCTGGGAGATGTAGTTCTGAGGCGAAACACTCACATGCAGAGCTGTGTGGTAAAGTGAAAGTAAAGCGTTACCGTGGTGACAGAGCCCCTCCCCACCAGAGAGACCTGAGAGTCTGATCAATGGCTGGAACCCCTCATAAAACACTTAGGCCCCTTTCACACTGGGGCGGTGGGGGCGTCGGCGGTACAACAGCGCTACTTTTAGCGCTGCTGTACCGTCGTTCTTGCAGCGGTATTCGGCCGCTAGCGGTGCGGTTTTACCCCCCGCTGGCGGCCGAAAAAGGGTTAAAATCCCTCGTACAGCGCGGCTATAGCCGCGGTATTGCCGCGCTGTCCCATTGATTTCAATGGGCAGGAGCGGGGAAGGAGCGGTGAATACACCGCTCCTTCCCCGCTCCAAAAAAGCGGTTTGCAGGACTTTTTTCACCGCCCTGCCTGCGCACCGCTTCAGTGTGAAAGCCCTCGGGAGGCTGTTTAGGGGCGGTTTTCAGGCGGTATTTTTAGCGCAATACCGCCTGAAAACCGCCCCAATGTGAAAGGGGCCGTATTGTAAAGCATTTCATTGTAATAAAACATTCTTTTCACTTTGTTGTTGTATGTGAGACCCTTCCTATATATAAAAAACATCTTCACTCCATGGTGTCTGCACCTCATTCTCCAAACTGACCCCCCCTAGTGACAGCGGAGGACCATGTCTGCACCTCATTCTCCGAACTGACCCCCCCTAGTGACAGCGGAGGACCATGTCTGCACCTCATTCTCCGAACTGACCCCCCCTAGTGACAGCGGAGGACCATGTCTGCACCTCATTCTCCGAACTGACCCCCCCTAGTGACAGCGGAGGACCATGTCTGCACCTCATTCTCCGAACTGACCCCCCCTAGTGACAGCGGAGGACCATGTCTGCACCTCATTCTCCGAACTGACCCCCCCTAGTGACAGCGGAGGACCATGTCTGCACCTCATTCTCCGAACTGACCCCCCCCCTAGTGACAGCGGAGGACCATGTCTGCGCCTCATTCTCTGATCTGACCCCCCCTAGTGACAGCGGAGGACCATGTCTGCACCTCATTCTCCGAACTGACCCCCCCCTAGTGACAGCGGAGGACCATGTCTGCACCTCATTCTCCGAACTGACCCCCCCTAGTGACAGCGGAGGACCATGTCTGCACCTCATTCTCTGATCTGACCCCCCCTAGTGACAGCGGAGGACCATGTCTGCACCTCATTCTCCGAACTGACCCCCCCCCTAGTGACAGCGGAGGACCATGTCTGCACCTCATTCTCCAAACTGACCCCCCCTTAGTGACAGCGGAGGACCATGTCTGCACCTCATTCTCCGAACTGACCCCCCCTAGTGACAGCGGAGGACCATGTCTGCACCTCATTCTCCGAACTGACCCCCCCTAGTGACAGCGGAGGACCATGTCTGCACCTCATTCTCCGAACTGACCCCCCCTAGTGACAGCGGAGGACCATGTCTGCACCTCATTCTCCGAACTGACCCCCCCTAGTGACAGCGGAGGACCATGTCTGCACCTCATTCTCCGAACTGACCCCCCCTAGTGACAGCGGAGGACCATGTCTGCACCTCATTCTCCGAACTGACCCCCCCCTAGTGACAGCGGAGGACCATGTCTGCACCTCATTCTCCGAACTGACCCCCCCTAGTGACAGCGGAGGACCATGTCTGCACCTCATTCTCCGAACTGACCCCCCCTAGTGACAGCGGAGGACCATGTCTGCACCTCATTCTCCGAACTGACCCCCCCCCTAGTGACAGCGGAGGACCATGTCTGCGCCTCATTCTCTGATCTGACCCCCCCTAGTGACAGCGGAGGACCATGTCTGCACCTCATTCTCCGAACTGACCCCCCCCTAGTGACAGCGGAGGACCATGTCTGCACCTCATTCTCCGAACTGACCCCCCCTAGTGACAGCGGAGGACCATGTCTGCACCTCATTCTCTGATCTGACCCCCCCTAGTGACAGCGGAGGACCATGTCTGCACCTCATTCTCCGAACTGACCCCCCCCCTAGTGACAGCGGAGGACCATGTCTGCACCTCATTCTCCAAACTGACCCCCCCTTAGTGACAGCGGAGGACCATGTCTGCACCTCATTCTCCGAACTGACCCCCCCTAGTGACAGCGGAGGACCATGTCTGCACCTCATTCTCCGAACTGACCCCCCCTAGTGACAGCGGAGGACCATGTCTGCACCTCATTCTCCGAACTGACCCCCCCTAGTGACAGCGGAGGACCATGTCTGCACCTCATTCTCCGAACTGACCCCCCCCTAGTGACAGCGGAGGACCATGTCTGCACCTCATTCTCCGAACTGACCCCCCTGGTGACAGCGGAGGACCATGTCTGCACCTCATTCTCCGAACTGACCCCCCCCTAGTGACAGCGGAGGACCATGTCTGCACCTCATTCTCCGAACTGACCCCCCTAGTGACAGCGGAGGACCATGTCTGCACCTCAGTCTCCGAACTGACCCCCCTAGTGACAGCGGAGGACCATGTCTGCACCTCATTCTCCGAACTGACCCCCCTAGTGACAGCGGAGGACCATGTCTGCACCTCATTCTCCGAACTGACCCCCCCTAGTGACAGCGGAGGACCATGTCTGCACCTCATTCTCCGAACTGACCCCCCTGGTGACAGCGGAGGACCATGTCTGCACCTCATTCTCCGAACTGACCCCCCCTAGTGACAGCGGAGGACCATGTCTGCACCTCATTCTCCGAACTGACCCCCCTAGTGACAGCGGAGGACCATGTCTGCGCCTCATTCTCCGAACTGACCCCCCCTAGTGACAGCGGAGGACCATGTCTGCACCTCATTCTCCGAACTGACCCCCCCTAGTGACAGCGGAGGACCATGTCTGCGCCTCATTCTCCGAACTGACCCCCCCTAGTGACAGCGGAGGACCATGTCTGCACCTCATTCTCCGAACTGACCCCCCCTAGTGACAGCGGAGGACCATGTCTGCACCTCATTCTCCGAACTGACCCCCCCTAGTGACAGCGGAGGACCATGTCTGCACCTCATTCTCCGAACTGACCCCCCCCCCTAGTGACAGCGGAGGACCATGTCTGCGCCTCATTCTCCGAACTGACCCCCCCTAGTGACAGCGGAGGACCATGTCTGCGCCTCATTCTCCGAACTGACCCCCCCTAGTGACAGCGGAGGACCATGTCTGCACCTCATTCTCCGAACTGACCCCCCCTAGTGACAGCGGAGGACCATGTCTGCACCTCATTCTCCGAACTGACCCCCCCTAGTGACAGCGGAGGACCATGTCTGCACCTCATTCTCCGAACTGACCCCCCCCCCCCCCAGTGACAGCGGAGGACCATGTCTGCGCCTCATTCTCTGATCTGACCCCCCCTAGTGACAGCGGAGGACCATGTCTGCACCTCATTCTCCGAACTGACCCCCCCTAGTGACAACGGAGGACCATGTCTGCACCTCATTCTCCGAACTGACCCCCCCTAGTGACAGCGGAGGACCATGTCTGCACCTCATTCTCCGAACTGACCCCCCCCTAGTGACAGCGGAGGACCATGTCTGCACCTCATTCTCCGAACTGACCCCCCCTAGTGACAGCGGAGGACCATGTCTGCACCTCATTCTCCGAACTGACCCCCCCTAGTGACAGCGGAGGACCATGTCTGCACCTCATTCTCCGAACTGACCCCCCCTAGTGACAGCGGAGGACCATGTCTGCACCTCATTCTCCGAACTGACCCCCCCTAGTGACAGCGGAGGACCATGTCTGCACCTCATTCTCCGAACTGACCCCCCCTAGTGACAGCGGAGGACCATGTCTGCGCCTCATTCTCCGAACTGACCCCCCCTAGTGACAGCGGAGGACCATGTCTGCACCTCATTCTCCGAACTGACCCCCCTAGTGACAGCGGAGGACCATGTCTGCACCTCATTCTCCGAACTGACCCCCCCTAGTGACAGCGGAGGACCATGTCTGCACCTCATTCTCCGAACTGACCCCCCCTAGTGACAGCGGAGGACCATGTCTGTGCCTCACTCTGATCTGACCCCCCCTAGTGACAGCGGAGGACCATGTCTGCACCTCATTCTCCGAACTGACCCCCCCTAGTGACAGCGGAGGACCATGTCTGCACCTCATTCTCCGAACTGACCCCCCCTAGTGACAGCGGAGGACCATGTCTGCACCTCATTCTCCGAACTGACCCCCCCTAGTGACAGCGGAGGACCATGTCTGCGCCTCATTCTCCGAACTGACCCCCCCTAGTGACAGCGGAGGACCATGTCTGCGCCTCATTCTCCGAACTGACCCCCCCCTTAGTGACAGCGGAGGACCATGTCTGCGCCTCATTCTCTGATCTGACCCCCCTAGTGACAGCGGAGGACCATGTCTGCACCTCATTCTCCGAACTGACCCCCCCCCCTAGTGACAGCGGAGGACCATGTCTGCACCTCATTCTCCGAACTGACCCCCCCTAGTGACAGCGGAGGACCATGTCTGCGCCTCATTCTCCGAACTGACCCCCCTAGTGACAGCGGAGGACCATGTCTGCACCTCATTCTCCGAACTGACCCCCCTAGTGACAGCGGAGGACCATGTCTGCACCTCATTCTCCGAACTGACCCCCCCTAGTGACAGCGGAGGACCATGTCTGCACCTCATTCTCCGAACTGACCCCCCCTAGTGACAGCGGAGGACCATGTCTGTGCCTCACTCTGATCTGACCCCCCCTAGTGACAGCGGAGGACCATGTCTGCACCTCATTCTCCGAACTGACCCCCCCTAGTGACAGCGGAGGACCATGTCTGCACCTCATTCTCCGAACTGACCCCCCCTAGTGACAGCGGAGGACCATGTCTGCACCTCATTCTCCGAACTGACCCCCCCTAGTGACAGCGGAGGACCATGTCTGCGCCTCATTCTCCGAACTGACCCCCCCTAGTGACAGCGGAGGACCATGTCTGCGCCTCATTCTCCGAACTGACCCCCCCCCTTAGTGACAGCGGAGGACCATGTCTGCGCCTCATTCTCTGATCTGACCCCCCTAGTGACAGCGGAGGACCATGTCTGCACCTCATTCTCCGAACTGACCCCCCCTAGTGACAACGGAGGACCATGTCTGCACCTCATTCTCCGAACTGACCCCCCCCTAGTGACAGCGGAGGACCACGTCTGCACCTCATTCTCCGAACTGACCCCCCCTAGTGACAGCGGAGGACCATGTCTGCGCCTCATTCTCCGAACTGACCCCCCCCTAGTGACAGCGGAGGACCATGTCTGCGCCTCATTCTCCGAACTGACCCCCCTAGTGACAGCGGAGGACCATGTCTGCGCCTCATTCTCCGAACTGACCCCCCCTAGTGACAGCGGAGGACCATGTCTGCGCCTCATTCTCCGAACTGACCCCCCTAGTGACAGCGGAGGACCATGTCTGCACCTCATTCTCCGAACTGACCCCCCCCTAGTGACAGCGGAGGACCATGTCTGCACCTCATTCTCCGAACTGACCCCCCTAGTGACAGCGGAGGACCATGTCTGCGCCTCATTCTCCGAACTGACCCCCCCTAGTGACAGCGGAGGACCATGTCTGCACCTCATTCTCCGAACTGACCCCCCTAGTGACAGCGGAGGACCATGTCTGCACCTCATTCTCCGAACTGACCCCCCCTAGTGACAGCGGAGGACCATGTCTGCACCTCATTCTCCGAACTGACCCCCCCTAGTGACAGCGGAGGACCATGTCTGCACCTCATTCTCCGAACTGACCCCCCCCCCTAGTGACAGCGGAGGACCATGTCTGCACCTCATTCTCCGAACTGACCCCCCCTAGTGACAGCGGAGGACCATGTCTGCGCCTCATTCTCTGATCTGACCCCCCCTAGTGACAGCGGAGGACCATGTCTGCACCTCATTCTCCGAACTGACCCCCCCTAGTGACAACGGAGGACCATGTCTGCACCTCATTCTCCGAACTGACCCCCCCTAGTGACAGCGGAGGACCATGTCTGCACCTCATTCTCTGATCTGACCCCCCCTAGTGACAGCGGAGGACCATGTCTGCACCTCATTCTCCGAACTGACCCCCCCCTAGTGACAGCGGAGGACCATGTCTGCACCTCATTCTCCAAACTGACCCCCCCCTAGTGACAGCGGAGGACCATGTCTGCACCTCATTCTCCGAACTGACCCCCCCTAGTGACAGCGGAGGACCATGTCTGCACCTCATTCTCCGAACTGACCCCCCTAGTGACAGCGGAGGACCATGTCTGCACCTCATTCTCCGAACTGACCCCCCTAGTGACAGCGGAGGACCATGTCTGCACCTCATTCTCCGAACTGACCCCCCCTAGTGACAGCGGAGGACCATGTCTGCACCTCATTCTCCGAACTGACCCCCCTGGTGACAGCGGAGGACCATGTCTGCACCTCATTCTCCGAACTGACCCCCCCCTAGTGACAGCGGAGGACCATGTCTGCACCTCATTCTCCGAACTGACCCCCCTAGTGACAGCGGAGGACCATGTCTGCACCTCATTCTCCGAACTGACCCCCCTAGTGACAGCGGAGGACCATGTCTGCACCTCATTCTCCGAACTGACCCCCCCTAGTGACAGCGGAGGACCATGTCTGCACCTCATTCTCCGAACTGACCCCCACTAGTGACAGCGGAGGACCATGTCTGCACCTCATTCTCCGAACTGACCCCCCTGGTGACAGCGGAGGACCATGTCTGCACCTCATTCTCCGAACTGACCCCCCCTAGTGACAGCGGAGGACCATGTCTGCACCTCATTCTCCGAACTGACCCCCCTAGTGACAGCGGAGGACCATGTCTGCGCCTCATTCTCCGAACTGACCCCCCCTAGTGACAGCGGAGGACCATGTCTGCGCCTCATTCTCCGAACTGACCCCCCCTAGTGACAGCGGAGGACCATGTCTGCGCCTCATTCTCCGAACTGACCCCCCCTAGTGACAGCGGAGAACCATGTCTGCACCTCATTCTCCGAACTGACCCCCCTAGTGACAGCGGAGGACCATGTCTGCACCTCATTCTCCGAACTGACCCCCCCTAGTGACAGCGGAGGACCATGTCTGCACCTCATTCTCCGAACTGACCCCCCCTAGTGACAGCGGAGGACCATGTCTGCGCCTCATTCTCCGAACTGACCCCCCCTAGTGACAGCGGAGGACCATGTCTGCGCCTCATTCTCCGAACTGACCCCCCCTAGTGACAGCGGAGGACCATGTCTGCACCTCATTCTCCGAACTGACCCCCCCTAGTGACAGCGGAGGACCATGTCTGCACCTCATTCTCCGAACTGACCCCCCCCTAGTGACAGCGGAGGACCATGTCTGCACCTCATTCTCCGAACTGACCCCCCCCCTAGTGACAGCGGAGGACCATGTCTGCACCTCATTCTCCGAACTGACCCCCCCCCTAGTGACAGCGGAGGACCATGTCTGCGCCTCATTCTCTGATCTGACCCCCCCTAGTGACAGCGGAGGACCATGTCTGCACCTCATTCTCCGAACTGACCCCCCCTAGTGACAACGGAGGACCATGTCTGCACCTCATTCTCCGAACTGACCCCCCCTAGTGACAGCGGAGGACCATGTCTGCACCTCATTCTCCGAACTGACCCCCCCCCCTAGTGACAGCGGAGGACCATGTCTGCACCTCATTCTCCGAACTGACCCCCCCTAGTGACAGCGGAGGACCATGTCTGCGCCTCATTCTCCGAACTGACCCCCCCTAGTGACAGGGGAGGACCATGTCTGCACCTCATTCTCCGAACTGACCCCCCCTAGTGACAGCGGAGGACCATGTCTGCACCTCATTCTCCGAACTGACCCCCCCTAGTGACAGCGGAGGACCATGTCTGCACCTCATTCTCCGAACTGACCCCCCCTAGTGACAGCGGAGGACCATGTCTGCACCTCATTCTCCGAACTGACCCCCCTAGTGACAACGGAGGACCATGTCTGTGCCTCATTCTCTGATCTGACCCCCCCTAGTGACAGCGGAGGACCATGTCTGCACCTCATTCTCCGAACTGACCCCCCCTAGTGACAACGGAGGACCATGTCTGCACCTCATTCTCCGAACTGACCCCCCCCCTAGTGACAGCGGAGGACCATGTCTGCACCTCATTCTCCGAACTGACCCCCCTAGTGACAGCGGAGGACCATGTCTGCGCCTCATTCTCCGAACTGACCCCCCCTAGTGACAGCGGAGGACCATGTCTGCGCCTCATTCTCCGAACTGACCCCCCCTAGTGACAGCGGAGGACCATGTCTGCACCTCATTCTCCGAACTGACCCCCCCTAGTGACAGCGGAGGACCATGTCTGCACCTCATTCTCCGAACTGACCCCCCCTAGTGACAGCGGAGGACCATGTCTGCACCTCATTCTCCGAACTGACCCCCCCTAGTGACAGCGGAGGACCATGTCTGCACCTCATTCTCCGAACTGACCCCCCCTAGTGACAGCGGAGGACCATGTCTGCACCTCATTCTCCGAACTGACCCCCCCTAGTGACAGCGGAGGATCATGTCTGCACCTCATTCTCCGAACTGACCCCCCCTAGTGACAGCGGAGGACCATGTCTGCACCTCATTCTCCGAACTGACCCCCCCCCCCTAGTGACAGCGGAGGACCATGTCTGCGCCTCATTCTCTGATCTGACCCCCCCTAGTGACAGCGGAGGACCATGTCTGCACCTCATTCTCCGAACTGACCCCCCCTAGTGACAACGGAGGACCATGTCTGCACCTCATTCTCCGAACTGACCCCCCCTAGTGACAGCGGAGGACCATGTCTGCACCTCATTCTCTGATCTGACCCCCCCTAGTGACAGCGGAGGACCATGTCTGCACCTCATTCTCCGAACTGACCCCCCCCTAGTGACAGCGGAGGACCATGTCTGCACCTCATTCTCCAAACTGACCCCCCCTAGTGACAGCGGAGGACCATGTCTGCACCTCATTCTCCGAACTGACCCCCCTAGTGACAGCGGAGGACCATGTCTGCACCTCATTCTCCGAACTGACCCCCCTAGTGACAGCGGAGGACCATGTCTGCACCTCATTCTCCGAACTGACCCCCCCTAGTGACAGCGGAGGACCATGTCTGCACCTCATTCTCCGAACTGACCCCCCTAGTGACAGCGGAGGACCATGTCTGCACCTCATTCTCCGAACTGACCCCCCCTAGTGACAGCGGAGGACCATGTCTGCACCTCATTCTCCGAACTGACCCCCCTGGTGACAGCGGAGGACCATGTCTGCACCTCATTCTCCGAACTGACCCCCCCTAGTGACAGCGGAGGACCATGTCTGCACCTCATTCTCCGAACTGACCCCCCTAGTGACAGCGGAGGACCATGTCTGCACCTCATTCTCCGAACTGACCCCCCCTAGTGACAGCGGAGGACCATGTCTGCACCTCATTCTCCGAACTGACCCCCCTGAGTGACAGCGGAACCATGGAGTGTCTGCAAACTGACCCCCCTAGTGACAGCGTCACCTCATTCTCCGAACTGACCCCCCCTAGTGACAGCGGAGGACCATGTCTGCACCTCATTTCTCCGAACTGACCCCCCTAGTGACAGCGGAGGACCATGTCTGCGCCTCATTCTCCGAACTCAGCGGAGGACCATGTCTGCACCTCATTCTCCGAACTGACCCCCCCTAGTGACAGCGGAGGACCATGTCTGCGCCTCATTCTCCGAACTGACCCCCCCTAGTGACAGCGGAGGACCATGTCTGCGCCTCATTCTCCGAACTGACCCCCCCTAGTGACAGCGGAGGACCATGTCTGCACCTCATTCTCCGAACTGACCCCCCTAGTGACAGCGGAGGACCATGTCTGCACCTCATTCTCCGAACTGACCCCCCCTAGTGACAGCGGAGGACCATGTCTGCACCTCATTCTCCGAACTGACCCCCCCTAGTGACAGCGGAGGACCATGTCTGCGCCTCATTCTCCGAACTGACCCCCCCTAGTGACAGCGGAGGACCATGTCTGCGCCTCATTCTCCGAACTGACCCCCCCTAGTGACAGCGGAGGACCATGTCTGCACCTCATTCTCCGAACTGACCCCCCCTAGTGACAGCGGAGGACCATGTCTGCACCTCATTCTCCGAACTGACCCCCCCTAGTGACAGCGGAGGACCATGTCTGCACCTCATTCTCCGAACTGACCCCCCCCTAGTGACAGCGGAGGACCATGTCTGCGCCTCATTCTCTGATCTGACCCCCCCTTGTGACAGCGGAGGACCATTTCTGCACCTCATTCTCCGAACTGACCCCCCTAGTGACAACGGAGGACCATGTCTGCACCTCATTCTCCGAACTGACCCCCCCTAGTGACAGCGGAGGACCATGTCTGCACCTCATTCTCCGAACTGACCCCCCCCCTAGTGACAGCGGAGGACCATGTCTGCACCTCATTCTCCGAACTGACCCCCCCTAGTGACAGCGGAGGACCATGTCTGCGCCTCATTCTCCGAACTGACCCCCCCTAGTGACAGCGGAGGACCATGTCTGCACCTCATTCTCCGAACTGACCCCCCCTAGTGACAGCGGAGGACCATGTCTGCACCTCATTCTCCGAACTGACCCCCCCTAGTGACAGCGGAGGACCATGTCTGCACCTCATTCTCCGAACTGACCCCCCCTAGTGACAGCGGAGGACCATGTCTGCACCTCATTCTCCGAACTGACCCCCCCTAGTGACAGCGGAGGACCATGTCTGCACCTCATTCTCCGAACTGACCCCCTAGTGACAGCGGAGGACCATGTCTGCACCTCATTCTCCGAACTGACCCCCCCCTAGTGACAGCGGAGGACCATGTCTGCACCTCATTCTCCGAACTGACCCCCCTGGTGACAGCGGAGGACCATGTCTGCACCTCATTCTCCGAACTGACCCCCCCCTAGTGACAGCGGAGGACCATGTCTGCACCTCATTCTCCGAACTGACCCCCCTAGTGACAGCGGAGGACCATGTCTGCGCCTCATTCTCCGAACTGACCCCCCCTAGTGACAGCGGAGGACCATGTCTGCAGCTCATTCTCCGAACTGACCCCCCCTAGTGACAGCGGAGGACCATGTCTGCACCTCATTCTCCGAACTGACCCCCCTAGTGACAGCGGAGGACCATGTCTGCACCTCATTCTCCGAACTGACCCCCCTGGTGACAGCGGAGGACCATGTCTGCACCTCATTCTCCGAACTGACCCCCCTAGTGACAGCGGAGGACCATGTCTGCACCTCATTCTCCGAACTGACCCCCCTAGTGACAGCGGAGGACCATGTCTGCGCCTCATTCTCCGAACTGACCCCCCCTAGTGACAGCGGAGGACCATGTCTGCACCTCATTCTCCGAACTGACCCCCCCTAGTGACAGCGGAGGACCATGTCTGCACCTCATTCTCCGAACTGACCCCCCCTAGTGACAGCGGAGGACCATGTCTGCGCCTCATTCTCCGAACTGACCCCCCCTAGTGACAGCGGAGGACCATGTCTGCGCCTCATTCTCCGAACTGACCCCCCCTAGTGACAGCGGAGGACCATGTCTGCACCTCATTCTCCGAACTGACCCCCCCTAGTGACAGCGGAGGACCATGTCTGCACCTCATTCTCCGAACTGACCCCCCTAGTGACAGCGGAGGACCATGTCTGCACCTCATTCTCCGAACTGACCCCCCCCTAGTGACAGCGGAGGACCATGTCTGCGCCTCATTCTCTGATCTGACCCCCCCTAGTGACAGCGGAGGACCATGTCTGCACCTCATTCTCCGAACTGACCCCCCCTAGTGACAACGGAGGACCATGTCTGCACCTCATTCTCCGAACTGACCCCCCCTAGTGACAGCGGAGGACCATGTCTGCACCTCATTCTCCGAACTGACCCCCCCCTAGTGACAGCGGAGGACCATGTCTGCACCTCATTCTCCGAACTGACCCCCCCTAGTGACAGCGGAGGACCATGTCTGCGCCTCATTCTCCGAACTGACCCCCCCTAGTGACAGCGGAGGACCATGTCTGCACCTCATTCTCCGAACTGACCCCCCCCTAGTGACAGCGGAGGACCATGTCTGCACCTCATTCTCCGAACTGACCCCCCCTAGTGACAGCGGAGGACCATGTCTGCACCTCATTCTCCGAACTGACCCCCCCTAGTGACAGCGGAGGACCATGTCTGCACCTCATTCTCCGAACTGACCCCCCCTAGTGACAGCGGAGGACCATGTCTGCACCTCATTCTCCGAACTGACCCCCCCTAGTGACAGCGGAGGACCATGTCTGCACCTCATTCTCCGAACTGACCCCCCCCCCTAGTGACAGCGGAGGACCATGTCTGCGCCTCATTCTCTGATCTGACCCCCCCTAGTGACAGCGGAGGACCATGTCTGCACCTCATTCTCCGAACTGACCCCCCCTAGTGACAACGGAGGACCATGTCTGCACCTCATTCTCCGAACTGACCCCCCCTAGTGACAGCGGAGGACCATGTCTGCACCTCATTCTCTGATCTGACCCCCCCTAGTGACAGCGGAGGACCATGTCTGCACCTCATTCTCCGAACTGACCCCCCCCCTAGTGACAGCGGAGGACCATGTCTGCACCTCATTCTCCAAACTGACCCCCCCCCTAGTGACAGCGGAGGACCATGTCTGCACCTCATTCTCCGAACTGACCCCCCCTAGTGACAGCGGAGGACCATGTCTGCACCTCATTCTCCGAACTGACCCCCCCTAGTGACAGCGGAGGACCATGTCTGCACCTCATTCTCCGAACTGACCCCCCCTAGTGACAGCGGAGGACCATGTCTGCACCTCATTCTCCGAACTGACCCCCCTAGTGACAGCGGAGGACCATGTCTGCACCTCATTCTCCGAACTGACCCCCCCCTAGTGACAGCGGAGGACCATGTCTGCACCTCATTCTCCAAACTGACCCCCCTGGTGACAGCGGAGGACCATGTCTGCACCTCATTCTCCGAACTGACCCCCCCTAGTGACAGCGGAGGACCATGTCTGCACCTCATTCTCCGAACTGACCCCCCTAGTGACAGCGGAGGACCATGTCTGCACCTCATTCTCCGAACTGACCCCCCCTAGTGACAGCGGAGGACCATGTCTGCACCTCATTCTCCGAACTGACCCCCCCTAGTGACAGCGGAGGACCATGTCTGCACCTCATTCTCTGAACTGACCCCCCCTAGTGACAGCGGAGGACCATGTCTGCACCTCATTCTCCGAACTGACCCCCCCCTAGTGACAGCGGAGGACCATGTCTGCACCTCATTCTCCGAACTGACCCCCCTGGTGACAGCGGAGGACCATGTCTGCACCTCATTCTCCGAACTGACCCCCCCTAGTGACAGCGGAGGACCATGTCTGCACCTCATTCTCCGAACTGACCCCCCTAGTGACAGCGGAGGACCATGTCTGCACCTCATTCTCTGATCTGACCCCCCCCTAGTGAAAGCGGAGGACCATGTCTGCACCTCATTCTCCGAACTGACCCCCCCTAGTGACAGCGGAGGACCATGTCTGCACCTCATTCTCCGAACTGACCCCCCCTAGTGACAGCGGAGGACCATGTCTGCACCTCATTCTCCGAACTGACCCCCCCCTAGTGACAGCGGAGGACCATGTCTGCGCCTCATTCTCCGAACTGACCCCCCCTAGTGACAGCGGAGGACCATGTCTGCACCTCATTCTCCGAACTGACCCCCCCCTAGTGACAGCGGAGGACCATGTCTGCGCCTCATTCTCTGAACTGACCCCCCCTAGTGACAGCAGAGGACCATGTCTGCACCTCATTCTCCGAACTGACCCCCCCCTAGTGACAGCGGAGGACCATGTCTGCACCTCATTCTCCGAACTGACCCCCCCTAGTGACAGCGGAGGACCATGTCTGCACCTCATTCTCCGAACTGACCCCCCCCCCTAGTGACAGCGGAGGACCATGTCTGCACCTCATTCTCCGAACTGACCCCCCCCTAGTGACAGCGGAGGACCATGTCTGCACCTCATTCTCCGAACTGACCCCCCCTGGTGACAGCGGAGGACCATGTCTGCACCTCATTCTCCGAACTGACCCCCCCTGGTGACAGCGGAGGACCATGTCTGCACCTCATTCTCCGAACTGACCCCCCCCTAGTGACAGCGGAGGACCATGTCTGCACCTCATTCTCCGAACTGACCCCCCTAGTGACAGCGGAGGACCATGTCTGCACCTCATTCTCCGAACTGACCCCCCCTAGTGACAGCGGAGGACCATGTCTGCACCTCATTCTCCGAACTGACCCCCCCTAGTGACAGCGGAGGACCATGTCTGCACCTCATTCTCCGAACTGACCCCCCTGGTGACAGCGGAGGACCATGTCTGCACCTCATTCTCCGAACTGACCCCCCCCTAGTGACAGCGGAGGACCATGTCTGCACCTCATTCTCCGAACTGACCCCCCTAGTGACAGCGGAGGACCATGTCTGCACCTCATTCTCCGAACTGACCCCCCTAGTGACAGCGGAGGACCATGTCTGCACCTCATTCTCCGAACTGACCCCCCCTAGTGACAGCGGAGGACCATGTCTGCACCTCATTCTCCGAACTGACCCCCCCTAGTGACAGCGGAGGACCATGTCTGCACCTCATTCTCCGAACTGACCCCCCTGGTGACAGCGGAGGACCATGTCTGCACCTCATTCTCCGAACTGACCCCCCCTAGTGACAGCGGAGGACCATGTCTGCACCTCATTCTCCGAACTGACCCCCCTAGTGACAGCGGAGGACCATGTCTGCGCCTCATTCTCCGAACTGACCCCCCCTAGTGACAGCGGAGGACCATGTCTGCGCCTCATTCTCCGAACTGACCCCCCCTAGTGACAGCGGAGGACCATGTCTGCACCTCATTCTCCGAACTGACCCCCCCTAGTGACAGCGGAGGACCATGTCTGCACCTCATTCTCCGAACTGACCCCCCCTAGTGACAGCGGAGGACCATGTCTGCACCTCATTCTCCGAACTGACCCCCCCTAGTGACAGCGGAGGACCATGTCTGCGCCTCATTCTCCGAACTGACCCCCCCTAGTGACAGCGGAGGACCATGTCTGCGCCTCATTCTCCGAACTGACCCCCCCTAGTGACAGCGGAGGACCATGTCTGCACCTCATTCTCCGAACTGACCCCCCCTAGTGACAGCGGAGGACCATGTCTGCACCTCATTCTCCGAACTGACCCCCCCCCCCTAGTGACAGCGGAGGACCATGTCTGCGCCTCATTCTCTGATCTGACCCCCCCTAGTGACAGCGGAGGACCATGTCTGAACCTCATTCTCCGAACTGACCCCCCCTAGTGACAACGGAGGACCATGTCTGCACCTCATTCTCCGAACTGACCCCCCCTAGTGACAGCGGAGGACCATGTCTGCACCTCATTCTCCGAACTGACCCCCCCCCCTAGTGACAGCGGAGGACCATGTCTGCACCTCATTCTCCGAACTGACCCCCCCTAGTGACAGCGGAGGACCATGTCTGCGCCTCATTCTCCGAACTGACCCCCCCTAGTGACAGCGGAGGACCATGTCTGCACCTCATTCTCCGAACTGACCCCCCCTAGTGACAGCGGAGGACCATGTCTGCACCTCATTCTCCGAACTGACCCCCCCTAGTGACAGCGGAGGACCATGTCTGCACCTCATTCTCCGAACTGACCCCCCCTAGTGACAGCGGAGGACCATGTCTGCACCTCATTCTCCGAACTGACCCCCCCTAGTGACAGCGGAGGACCATGTCTGCACCTCATTCTCCGAACTGACCCCCCCTAGTGACAACGGAGGACCATGTCTGTGCCTCATTCTCTGATCTGACCCCCCCTAGTGACAGCGGAGGACCATGTCTGCACCTCATTCTCCGAACTGACCCCCCCTAGTGACAGCGGAGGACCATGTCTGCACTTCATTCTCCGAACTGACCCCCCCTAGTGACAGCGGAGGACCATGTCTGCACCTCATTCTCCGAACTGACCCCCCCTAGTGACAGCGGAGGACCATGTCTGCGCCTCATTCTCCGAACTGACCCCCCCTAGTGACAGCGGAGGACCATGTCTGCGCCTCATTCTCCGAACTGACCCCCCCTAGTGACAGCGGAGGACCATGTCTGCGCCTCATTCTCTGATCTGACCCCCCCTAGTGACAGCGGAGGACCATGTCTGCACCTCATTCTCCGAACTGACCCCCCCTAGTGACAACGGAGGACCATGTCTGCACCTCATTCTCCGAACTGACCCCCCTAGTGACAACGGAGGACCATGTCTGCACCTCATTCTCTGAACTGACCCCCCCCCTAGTGACAGCGGAGGACCATGTCTGCACCTCATTCTCCGAACTGACCCCCCCTAGTGACAGCGGAGGACCATGTCTGCACCTCATTCTCCGAACTGACCCCCCTAGTGACAGCGGAGGACCATGTCTGCACCTCATTCTCCGAACTGACCCCCCCTAGTGACAGCGGAGGACCATGTCTGCGCCTCATTCTCCGAACTGACCCCCCCTAGTGACAGCGGAGGACCATGTCTGCGCCTCATTCTCCGAACTGACCCCCCCTAGTGACAGCGGAGGACCATGTCTGCACCTCATTCTCCGAACTGACCCCCCCTAGTGACAGCGGAGGACCATGTCTGCACCTCATTCTCCGAACTGACCCCCCCCTAGTGACAGCGGAGGACCATGTCTGCACCTCATTCTCCGAACTGACCCCCCTAGTGACAGCGGAGGACCATGTCTGCACCTCATTCTCCGAACTGACCCCCCCTAGTGACAACGGAGGACCATGTCTGCACCTCATTCTCCGAACTGACCCCCCCTAGTGACAACGGAGGACCATGTCTGCGCCTCATTCTCCGAACTGACCCCCCCCTAGTGACAGCGGAGGACCATGTCTGCACCTCATTCTCCGAACTGACCCCCCCTAGTGACAGCGGAGGACCATGTCTGCGCCTCATTCTCCGAACTGACCCCCCCTAGTGACAGCGGAGGACCATGTCTGCGCCTCATTCTCCGAACTGACCCCCCCTAGTGACAGCGGAGGACCATGTCTGCACCTCATTCTCCGAACTGACCCCCCCTAGTGACAGCGGAGGACCATGTCTGCACCTCATTCTCCGAACTGACCCCCCCTAGTGACAGCGGAGGACCATGTCTGCACCTCATTCTCCGAACTGACCCCCCCCCCTAGTGACAGCGGAGGACCATGTCTGCGCCTCATTCTCTGATCTGACCTCCCCTAGTGACAGCGGAGGACCATGTCTGCACCTCATTCTCCGAACTGACCCCCCCCTAGTGACAACGGAGGACCATGTCTGCACCTCATTCTCCGAACTGACCCCCCCTAGTGACAGCGGAGGACCATGTCTGCACCTCATTCTCTGATCTGACCCCCCCTAGTGACAGCGGAGGACCATGTCTGCACCTCATTCTCCGAACTGACCCCCCCCCTAGTGACAGCGGAGGACCATGTCTGCACCTCATTCTCCAAACTGACCCCCCCCTAGTGACAGCGGAGGACCATGTCTGCACCTCATTCTCCGAACTGACCCCCCTAGTGACAGCGGAGGACCATGTCTGCACCTCATTCTCCGAACTGACCCCCCCTAGTGACAGCGGAGGACCATGTCTGCACCTCATTCTCCGAACTGACCCCCCCTAGTGACAGCGGAGGACCATGTCTGCACCTCATTCTCCGAACTGACCCCCCTAGTGACAGCGGAGGACCATGTCAGCACCTCATTCTCCGAACTGACCCCCCCCTAGTGACAGCGGAGGACCATGTCTGCACCTCATTCTCCGAACTGACCCCCCCCCTAGTGACAGCGGAGGACCATGTCTGCACCTCATTCTCCGAACTGACCCCCCCCCTAGTGACAGCGGAGGACCATGTCTGCACCTCATTCTCCGAACTGACCCCCCCTAGTGACAGCGGAGGACCATGTCTGCACCTCATTCTCCGAACTGACCCCCCCTAGTGACAGCGGAGGACCATGTCTGCACCTCATTCTCCGAACTGACCCCCCCTAGTGACAGCGGAGGACCATGTCTGCGCCTCATTCTCTGAACTGACCCCCCCTAGTGACAGCAGAGGACCATGTCTGCACCTCATTCTCCGAACTGACCCCCCCCTAGTGACAGCGGAGGACCATGTCTGCACCTCATTCTCCGAACTGACCCCCCCCTAGTGACAGCGGAGGACCATGTCTGCACCTCATTCTCCGAACTGACCCCCCCCCCTAGTGACAGCGGAGGACCATGTCTGCACCTCATTCTCCGAACTGACCCCCCCCTAGTGACAGCGGAGGACCATGTCTGCACCTCATTCTCCGAACTGACCCCCCCTGGTGACAGCGGAGGACCATGTCTGCACCTCATTCTCCGAACTGACCCCCCCTGGTGACAGCGGAGGACCATGTCTGCACCTCATTCTCCGAACTGACCCCCCCCTAGTGACAGCGGAGGACCATGTCTGCACCTCATTCTCCGAACTGACCCCCCTAGTGACAGCGGAGGACCATGTCTGCACCTCATTCTCCGAACTGACCCCCCCTAGTGACAGCGGAGGACCATGTCTGCACCTCATTCTCCGAACTGACCCCCCCTAGTGACAGCGGAGGACCATGTCTGCACCTCATTCTCCGAACTGACCCCCCTGGTGACAGCGGAGGACCATGTCTGCACCTCATTCTCCGAACTGACCCCCCCCTAGTGACAGCGGAGGACCATGTCTGCACCTCATTCTCCGAACTGACCCCCCTAGTGACAGCGGAGGACCATGTCTGCACCTCATTCTCCGAACTGACCCCCCCTAGTGACAGCGGAGGACCATGTCTGCACCTCATTCTCCGAACTGACCCCCCCTAGTGACAGCGGAGGACCATGTCTGCACCTCATTCTCCGAACTGACCCCCCCTAGTGACAGCGGAGGACCATGTCTGCACCTCATTCTCCGAACTGACCCCCCTGGTGACAGCGGAGGACCATGTCTGCACCTCATTCTCCGAACTGACCCCCCCTAGTGACAGCGGAGGACCATGTCTGCACCTCATTCTCCGAACTGACCCCCCTAGTGACAGCGGAGGACCATGTCTGCGCCTCATTCTCCGAACTGACCCCCCCTAGTGACAGCGGAGGACCATGTCTGCGCCTCATTCTCCGAACTGACCCCCCCTAGTGACAGCGGAGGACCATGTCTGCACCTCATTCTCCGAACTGACCCCCCCTAGTGACAGCGGAGGACCATGTCTGCACCTCATTCTCCGAACTGACCCCCCCTAGTGACAGCGGAGGACCATGTCTGCACCTCATTCTCCGAACTGACCCCCCCTAGTGACAGCGGAGGACCATGTCTGCGCCTCATTCTCCGAACTGACCCCCCCTAGTGACAGCGGAGGACCATGTCTGCGCCTCATTCTCCGAACTGACCCCCCCTAGTGACAGCGGAGGACCATGTCTGCACCTCATTCTCCGAACTGACCCCCCCTAGTGACAGCGGAGGACCATGTCTGCACCTCATTCTCCGAACTGACCCCCCCTAGTGACAGCGGAGGACCATGTCTGCACCTCATTCTCCGAACTGACCCCCCCCCCCTAGTGACAGCGGAGGACCATGTCTGCGCCTCATTCTCTGATCTGACCCCCCCTAGTGACAGCGGAGGACCATGTCTGCACCTCATTCTCCGAACTGACCCCCCCTAGTGACAACGGAGGACCATGTCTGCACCTCATTCTCCGAACTGACCCCCCCTAGTGACAGCGGAGGACCATGTCTGCACCTCATTCTCCGAACTGACCCCCCCCCCTAGTGACAGCGGAGGACCATGTCTGCACCTCATTCTCCGAACTGACCCCCCCTAGTGACAGCGGAGGACCATGTCTGCGCCTCATTCTCCGAACTGACCCCCCCTAGTGACAGCGGAGGACCATGTCTGCACCTCATTCTCCGAACTGACCCCCCCTAGTGACAGCGGAGGACCATGTCTGCACCTCATTCTCCGAACTGACCCCCCCTAGTGACAGCGGAGGACCATGTCTGCACCTCATTCTCCGAACTGACCCCCCCTAGTGACAGCGGAGGACCATGTCTGCACCTCATTCTCCGAACTGACCCCCCCTAGTGACAGCGGAGGACCATGTCTGCACCTCATTCTCCGAACTGACCCCCCCTAGTGACAACGGAGGACCATGTCTGTGCCTCATTCTCTGATCTGACCCCCCCTAGTGACAGCGGAGGACCATGTCTGCACCTCATTCTCCGAACTGACCCCCCCTAGTGACAGCGGAGGACCATGTCTGCACTTCATTCTCCGAACTGACCCCCCCTAGTGACAGCGGAGGACCATGTCTGCACCTCATTCTCCGAACTGACCCCCCCTAGTGACAGCGGAGGACCATGTCTGCGCCTCATTCTCCGAACTGACCCCCCCTAGTGACAGCGGAGGACCATGTCTGCGCCTCATTCTCCGAACTGACCCCCCCCCCTAGTGACAGCGGAGGACCATGTCTGCGCCTCATTCTCTGATCTGACCCCCCCTAGTGACAGCGGAGGACCATGTCTGCACCTCATTCTCCGAACTGACCCCCCCTAGTGACAACGGAGGACCATGTCTGCACCTCATTCTCCGAACTGACCCCCCCTAGTGACAACGGAGGACCATGTCTGCACCTCATTCTCTGAACTGACCCCCCCTAGTGACAGCGGAGGACCATGTCTGCACCTCATTCTCCGAACTGACCCCCCCTAGTGACAGCGGAGGACCATGTCTGCACCTCATTCTCCGAACTGACCCCCCCTAGTGACAGCGGAGGACCATGTCTGCGCCTCATTCTCCGAACTGACTAGTGACAGCGGAGGACCATGTCTGCGCCTCATTCTCCGAACTGACCCCCCCTAGTGACAGCGGAGGACCATGTCTGCACCTCATTCTCCGAACTGACCCCCCCAGTGACAAGCCCTCATTCTCCGAACTGACCCCCCCCTAGTGACAGCGGAGGACCATGTCTGCACCTCATTCTCCGAACTGACGCACCTCATTCTCCGAACTGACCCCCCCTAGTGACAGCGGAGGACCATGTCTGCACCTCATTCTCCGAACTGACCCCCCCTAGTGACAGCGGAGGACCATGTCTGCACCTCATTCTCCGAACTGACCCCCCCTAGTGACAGCGGAGGACCATGTCTGCACCTCATTCTCCGAACTGACCCCCCCTAGTGACAGCGGAGGACCATGTCTGCACCTCATTCTCCGAACTGACCCCCCCTAGTGACAGCGGAGGACCATGTCTGCACCTCATTCTCCGAACTGACCCCCCCCTAGTGACAGCGGAGGACCATGTCTGCGCCTCATTCTCTGAACTGACCCCCCCTAGTGACAGCGGAGGACCATGTCTGCACCTCATTCTCCGAACTGACCCCCCCCTAGTGACAGCGGAGGACCATGTCTGCACCTCATTCTCCGAACTGACCCCCCCCTAGTGACAGCGGAGGACCATGTCTGCACCTCATTCTCCGAACTGACCCCCCCCTAGTGACAGCGGAGGACCATGTCTGCACCTCATTCTCCGAACTGACCCCCCCCTAGTGACAGCGGAGGACCATGTCTGCGCCTCATTCTCTGAACTGACCCCCCCTAGTGACAGCGGAGGACCATGTCTGCACCTCATTCTCCGAAGTGACCCCCCCCTAGTGACAGCGGAGGACCATGTCTGCACCTCATTCTCCGAACTGACCCCCCTAGTGACAGCGGAGGACCATGTCTACACCTCATTCTCCCAACTGACCCCCCCCTAGTGACAGCGGAGGACCATGTCTGCACCTCATTCTCCGAACTGACCCCCCCCTAGTGACAGCGGAGGACCATGTCTGCACCTCATTCTCCGAACTGACCCCCCCCCTAGTGACAGCGGAGGACCATGTCTGCACCTCATTCTCCGAACTGACCCCCCCCTAGTGACAGCGGAGGACCATGTCTGCACCTCATTCTCCGAACTGACCCCCCCTAGTGACAGCGGAGGACCATGTCTGCACCTCATTCTCCGAACTGACCCCCCCTAGTGACAGCGGAGGACCATGTCTGCGCCTCATTCTCTGATCTGACCCCCCCTAGTGACAGCGGAGGACCATGTCTGCACCTCATTCTCCGAACTGACCCCCCCTAGTGACAACGGAGGACCATGTCTGCACCTCATTCTCCGAACTGACCCCCCCTAGTGACAGCGGAGGACCATGTCTGCGCCTCATTCTCTGATCTGACCCCCCCTAGTGACAGCGGAGGACCATGTCTGCACCTCATTCTCCGAACTGACCCCCCCCTAGTGACAGCGGAGGACCATGTCTGCACCTCATTCTCCAAACTGACCCCCCCCTAGTGACAGCGGAGGACCATGTCTGCACCTCATTCTCCGAACTGACCCCCCCCCCTAGTGACAGCGGAGGACCATGTCTACACCTCATTCTCCGAACTGACCCCCCCTAGTGACAGCGGAGGACCATGTCTGCGCCTCATTCTCCGAACTGACCCCCCCTAGTGACAGCGGAGGACCATGTCTGCGCCTCATTCTCCGAACTGACCCCCCCAGTGACAGCGGAGGACCATGTCTGCACCTCATTCTCCGAACTGACCCCCCCCAGTGACAGCGGAGGACCATGTCTGCACCTCATTCTCCGAACTGACCCCCCCCAGTGACAGCGGAGGACCATGTCTGCACCTCATTCTCCGAACTGACCCCCCCCTAGTGACAGCGGAGGACCATGTCTGCACCTCATTCTCCGAACTGACCCCCCCTAGTGACAGCGGAGGACCATGTCTGCACCTCATTCTCCGAACTGACCCCCCCTAGTGACAGCGGAGGACCATGTCTGCACCTCATTCTCCGAACTGACCCCCCCTAGTGACAGCGGAGGACCATGTCTGCACCTCATTCTCCGAACTGACCCCCCCTAGTGACAGCGGAGGACCATGTCTGCACCTCATTCTCCGAACTGACCCCCCCCCCCCCTAGTGACAGCGGAGGACCATGTCTGCGCCTCATTCTCTGATCTGACCCCCCCTAGTGACAGCGGAGGACCATGTCTGCACCTCATTCTCCGAACTGACCCCCCCTAGTGACAGCGGAGGACCATGTCTGCACCTCATTCTCCGAACTGACCCCCCCCTAGTGACAGCGGAGGACCATGTCTGCACCTCATTCTCCGAACTGACCCCCCCTAGTGACAGCGGAGGACCATGTCTGCACCTCATTCTCCGAACTGACCCCCCCCTAGTGACAGCGGAGGACCATGTCTGCACCTCATTCTCCGAACTGACCCCCCCCTAGTGACAGCGGAGGACCATGTCTGCACCTCATTCTCCGAACTGACCCCCCCTAGTGACAGCGGAGGACCATGTCTGCACCTCATTCTCCGAACTGACCCCCCCTAGTGACAGCGGAGGACCATGTCTGCACCTCATTCTCCGAACTGACCCCCCTGGTGACAGCGGAGGACCATGTCTGCACCTCATTCTCCGAACTGACCCCCCCTAGTGACAGCGGAGGACCATGTCTGCACCTCATTCTCCGAACTGACCCCCCTAGTGACAGCGGAGGACCATGTCTGCACCTCATTCTCCGAACTGACCCCCCCTAGTGACAGCGGAGGACCATGTCTGCACCTCATTCTCCGAACTGACCCCCCCTAGTGACAGCGGAGGACCATGTCTGCACCTCATTCTCCGAACTGACCCCCCCTAGTGACAGCGGAGGACCATGTCTGCACCTCATTCTCCGAACTGACCCCCCCCTAGTGACAGCGGAGGACCATGTCTGCACCTCATTCTCCGAACTGACCCCCCTGGTGACAGCGGAGGACCATGTCTGCACCTCATTCTCCGAACTGACCCCCCCTAGTGACAGCGGAGGACCATGTCTGCACCTCATTCTCCGAACTGACCCCCCCTAGTGACAGCGGAGGACCATGTCTGCACCTCATTCTCCGAACTGACCCCCCCTAGTGACAGCGGAGGACCATGTCTGCACCTCATTCTCCGAACTGACCCCCCCTAGTGACAGCGGAGGACCATGTCTGCACCTCATTCTCCGAACTGACCCCCCCTAGTGACAGCGGAGGACCATGTCTGCACCTCATTCTCCGAACTGACCCCCCCCTAGTGACAGCGGAGGACCATGTCTGCGCCTCATTCTCCGAACTGACCCCCCCTAGTGACAGCGGAGGACCATGTCTGCACCTCATTCTCCGAACTGACCCCCCCTAGTGACAGCGGAGGACCATGTCTGCGCCTCATTCTCTGAACTGACCCCCCCTAGTGACAGCGGAGGACCATGTCTGCACCTCATTCTCCGAACTGACCCCCCCCTAGTGACAGCGGAGGACCATGTCTGCGCCTCATTCTCTGATCTGACCCCCCCTAGTGACAGCGGAGGACCATGTCTGCACCTCATTCTCCGAACTGACCCCCCCTAGTGACAACGGAGGACCATGTCTGCACCTCATTCTCCGAACTGACCCCCCCTAGTGACAGCGGAGGACCATGTCTGCACCTCATTCTCCGAACTGACCCCCCCCCTAGTGACAGCGGAGGACCATGTCTGCACCTCATTCTCCGAACTGACCCCCCCTAGTGACAGCGGAGGACCATGTCTGCGCCTCATTCTCCGAACTGACCCCCCCTAGTGACAGCGGAGGACCATGTCTGCGCCTCATTCTCCGAACTGACCCCCCCTAGTGACAGCGGAGGACCATGTTTGCACCTCATTCTCCGAACTGACCCCCCCTAGTGACAGCGGAGGACCATGTCTGCACCTCATTCTCCGAACTGACCCCCCCTAGTGACAGCGGAGGACCATGTCTGCACCTCATTCTCCGAACTGACCCCCCCTAGTGACAGCGGAGGGCCATGTCTGCACCTCATTCTCCGAACTGACCCCCCCTAGTGACAGCGGAGGACCATGTCTGCACCTCATTCTCCGAACTGACCCCCCTAGTGACAGCGGAGGACCATGTCTGCACCTCATTCTCCGAACTGACCCCCCTAGTGACAGCGGAGGACCATGTCTGCACCTCATTCTCCGAACTGACCCCCCCTAGTGACAGCGGAGGACCATGTCTGCACCTCATTCTCCGAACTGACCCCCCCTAGTGACAGCGGAGGACCATGTCTGCACCTCATTCTCTGAACTGACCCCCCCCTAGTGACAGCGGAGGACCATGTCTGCACCTCATTCTCCGAACTGACCCCCCCCTAGTGACAGCGGAGGACCATGTCTGCACCTCATTCTCCGAACTGACCCCCCCTAGTGACAGCGGAGGACCATGTCTGCACCTCATTCTCCGAACTGACCCCCCTAGTGACAGCGGAGGATCATGTCTGCACCTCATTCTCCGAACTGACCCCCCCTAGTGACAGCGGAGGACCATGTCTGCACCTCATTCTCCGAACTGACCCCCCCTAGTGACAGCGGAGGACCATGTCTGCACCTCATTCTCCGAACTGACCCCCCCTAGTGACAGCGGAGGACCATGTCTGCACCTCATTCTCTGATCTGACCCCCCCCTAGTGACAGCGGAGGACCATGTCTGCACCTCATTCTCCAAACTGACCCCCCCCTAGTGACAGCGGAGGACCATGTCTGCACCTCATTCTCCGAACTGACCCCCCCCTAGTGACAGCGGAGGACCATGTCTGCACCTCATTCTCCGAACTGACCCCCCCCTAGTGACAGCGGAGGACCATGTCTGCACCTCATTCTCCGAACTGACCCCCCCCTAGTGACAGCGGAGGACCATGTCTGCACCTCATTCTCCGAACTGACCCCCCCTGGTGACAGCGGAGGACCATGTCTGCACCTCATTCTCCGAACTGACCCCCCCTGGTGACAGCGGAGGACCATGTCTGCACCTCATTCTCCGAACTGACCCCCCCCTAGTGACAGCGGAGGACCATGTCTGCACCTCATTCTCCGAACTGACCCCCCTAGTGACAGCGGAGGACCATGTCTGCACCTCATTCTCCGAACTGACCCCCCCTAGTGACAGCGGAGGACCATGTCTGCACCTCATTCTCCGAACTGACCCCCCCTAGTGACAGCGGAGGACCATGTCTGCACCTCATTCTCCGAACTGACCCCCCCTAGTGACAGCGGAGGACCATGTCTGCACCTCATTCTCCGAACTGACCCCCCCTAGTGACAACGGAGGACCATGTCTGCACCTCATTCTCCGAACTGACCCCCCCTAGTGACAGCGGAGGACCATGTCTGCACCTCATTCTCCGAACTGACCCCCCCCTAGTGACAGCGGAGGACCATGTCTGCACCTCATTCTCCGAACTGACCCTCCCCTAGTGACAGCGGAGGACCATGTCTGCGCCTCATTCTCCGAACTGACCCCCCCTAGTGACAGCGGAGGACCATGTCTGCGCCTCATTCTCCGAACTGACCCCCCCCTAGTGACAGCGGAGGACCATGTCTGCGCCTCATTCTCTGAACTGACCCCCCCTAGTGACAGCGGAGGACCATGTCTGCACCTCATTCTCCGAACTGACCCCCCCCTAGTGACAGCGGAGGACCATGTCTGCACCTCATTCTCCGAACTGACCCCCCCCTAGTGACAGCGGAGGACCATGTCTGCACCTCATTCTCCGAACTGACCCCCCCCCTAGTGACAGCGGAGGACCATGTCTGCACCTCATTCTCCGAACTGACCCCCCCCTAGTGACAGCGGAGGACCATGTCTGCGCCTCATTCTCCGAACTGACCCCCCCCTAGTGACAGCGGAGGACCATGTCTGCGCCTCATTCTCCGAACTGACCCCCCCCTAGTGACAGCGGAGGACCATGTCTGCGCCTCATTCTCCGAACTGACCCCCCCCTAGTGACAGCGGAGGACCATGTCTGCGCCTCATTCTCTGAACTGACCCCCCCTAGTGACAGCGGAGGACCATGTCTGCACCTCATTCTCCGAACTGACCCCCCCCTAGTGACAGCGGAGGACCATGTCTGCACCTCATTCTCCGAACTGACCCCCCCCTAGTGACAGCGGAAGACCATGTCTGCACCTCATTCTCCGAACTGACCCCCCCCTAGTGACAGCGGAGGACCATGTCTGCACCTCATTCTCCGAACTGACCCCCCCCTAGTGACAGCGGAGGACCATGTCTGCACCTCATTCTCCGAACTGAGCCCCCCTAGTGACAGCGGAGGACCATGTCTGCACCTCATTCTCCGAACTGACCCCCCCCTAGTGACAGCAGAGGACCATGTCTGCGCCTCATTCTCTGATCTGACCCCCCCTAGTGACAGCGGAGGACCATGTCTGCGCCTCATTCTCCGAACTGACCCCCCCTAGTGACAACGGAGGACCATGTCTGCACCTCATTCTCCGAACTGACCCCCCCTAGTGACAGCGGAGGACCATGTCTGCGCCTCATTCTCTGATCTGACCCCCCCTAGTGACAGCGGAGGACCATGTCTGCACCTCATTCTCCGAACTGACCCCCCCCTAGTGACAGCGGAGGACCATGTCTGCACCTCATTCTCCAAACTGACCCCCCCCTAGTGACAGCGGAGGACCATGTCTGCACCTCATTCTCCGAACTGACCCCCCTAGTGACAGCGGAAGACCATGTCTGCACCTCATTCTCCAAACTGACCCCCCCCTAGTGACAGCGGAGGACCATGTCTGCACCTCATTCTCCGAACTGACCCCCCTAGTGACAGCGGAAGACCATGTCTGCACCTCATTCTCCAAACTGACCCCCCCCTAGTGACAGCGGAGGACCATGTCTGCACCTCATTCTCCGAACTGACCCCCCCCTAGTGACAGCGGAGGACCATGTCTGCGCCTCATTCTCCGAACTGACCCCCCCTAGTGACAGCGGAGGACCATGTCTGCGCCTCATTCTCTGAACTGACCCCCCCTAGTGACAGCGGAGGACCATGTCTGCACCTCATTCTCCGAACTGACCCCCCCCTAGTGACAGCGGAGGACCATGTCTGCACCTCATTCTCCGAACTGACCCCCCCCCTAGTGACAGCGGAGGACCATGTCTGCACCTCATTCTCCGAACTGACCACCCCCTAGTGACAGCGGAGGACCATGTCTGCACCTCATTCTCCGAACTGACCCCCCCCCTAGTGACAGCGGAGGACCATGTCTGCACCTCATTCTCCGAATTGACCCCCCCCTAGTGACAGCGGAGGACCATGTCTGCACCTCATTCTCCGAACTGACCCCCCCCCTAGTGACAGCGGAGGACCATGTCTGCACCTCATTCTCCGAATTGACCCCCCCCTAGTGACAGCGGAGGACCATGTCTGCACCTCATTCTCCGAACTGACCCCCCCCTAGTGACAGCGGAGGACCATGTCTGCACCTCATTCTCCGAACTGACCCCCCCCCTAGTGACAGCGGAGGACCATGTCTGCACCTCATTCTCCAAACTGACCCCCCCCTAGTGACAGCGGAGGACCATGTCTGCACCTCATTCTCCGAACTGACCCCCCCTGGTGACAGCGGAGGACCATGTCTGCACCTCATTCTCCGAACTGACCCCCCCTGGTGACAGCGGAGGACCATGTCTGCACCTCATTCTCCGAACTGACCCCCCCCTAGTGACAGCGGAGGACCATGTCTGCACCTCATTCTCCGAACTGACCACCCCCTAGTGACAGCGGAGGACCATGTCTGCACCTCATTCTCCGAACTGACCCCCCCCCCTAGTGACAGCGGAGGACAATGTCTGCACCTCATTCTCCGAATTGACCCCCCCCTAGTGACAGCGGAGGACCATGTCTGCACCTCATTCTCCGAACTGACCCCCCCCTAGTGACAGCGGAGGACCATGTCTGCACCTCATTCTCCGAACTGACCCCCCCCCTAGTGACAGCGGAGGACCATGTCTGCACCTCATTCTCCGAACTGACCCCCCCCTAGTGACAGCGGAGGACCATGTCTGCACCTCATTCTCCGAACTGACCCCCCCTGGTGACAGCGGAGGACCATGTCTGCACCTCATTCTCCGAACTGACCCCCCCTGGTGACAGCGGAGGACCATGTCTGCACCTCATTCTCCGAACTGACCCCCCCCTAGTGACAGCGGAGGACCATGTCTGCACCTCATTCTCCGAACTGACCCCCCTAGTGACAGCGGAGGACCATGTCTGCACCTCATTCTCCGAACTGACCCCCCCTAGTGACAGCGGAGGACCATGTCTGCACCTCATTCTCCGAACTGACCCCCTCTAGTGACAGCGGAGGACCATGTCTGCACCTCATTCTCCGAACTGACCCCCCCTAGTGACAGCGGAGGACCATGTCTGCACCTCATTCTCCGAACTGACCCCCCCTAGTGACAGCGGAGGACCATGTCTGCACCTCATTCTCCGAACTGACCCCCCCTAGTGACAGCGGAGGACCATGTCTGCACCTCATTCTCCGAACTGACCCCCCCCCTAGTGACAGCGGAGGACCATGTCTGCACCTCATTCTCCGAACTGACCCCCCCCCTAGTGACAGCGGAGGACCATGTCTGCGCCTCATTCTCCGAACTGACCCCCCCTAGTGACAGCGGAGGACCATGTCTGCGCCTCATTCTCTGAACTGACCCCCCCTAGTGACAGCGGAGGACCATGTCTGCACCTCATTCTCCGAACTGACCCCCCCCTAGTGACAGCGGAGGACCATGTCTGCACCTCATTCTCCGAACTGACCCCCCCCTAGTGACAGCGGAGGACCATGTCTGCACCTCATTCTCCGAACTGACCCCCCCCCCCTAGTGACAGCGGAGGACCATGTCTGCACCTCATTCTCCGAACTGACCCCCCCCTAGTGACAGCGGAGGACCATGTCTGCACCTCATTCCTTGAACTGACCCCCCCCTAGTGACAGCGGAGGACCATGTCTGCACCTCATTCTCCGAACTGACCCCCCCCCTAGTGACAGCGGAGGACCATGTCTGCACCTCATTCTCCGAACTGACCCCCCTAGTGACAGCGGAGGACCATGTCTGCACCTCATTCTCCGAACTGACCCCCCCTAGTGACAGCGGAGGACCATGTCTGCACCTCATTCTCCGAACTGACCCCCCCTAGTGACAGCGGAGGACCATGTCTGCACCTCATTCTCCGAACTGACCCCCCTAGTGACAGCGGAGGACCATGTCTGCACCTCATTCTCCGAACTGACCCCCCCTAGTGACAGCGGAGGACCATGTCTGCACCTCATTCTCCGAACTGACCCCCCCTAGTGACAGCGGAGGACCATGTCTGCACCTCATTCTCCGAACTGACCCCCCCTAGTGACAGCGGAGGACCATGTCTGCACCTCATTCTCCGAACTGACCCCCCCTAGTGACAGCGGAGGACCATGTCTGCGCCTCATTCTCCGAACTGACCCCCCCTAGTGACAGCGGAGGACCATGTCTGCACCTCATTCTCCGAACTGACCCCCCCCTAGTGACAGCGGAGGACCATGTCTGCGCCTCATTCTCTGAACTGACCCCCCCTAGTGACAGCGGAGGACCATGTCTGCACCTCATTCTCCGAACTGACCCCCCCTAGTGACAGCGGAGGACCATGTTTGCACCTCATTCTCCGAACTGACCCCCCCTAGTGACAGCGGAGGACCATGTCTGCACCTCATTCTCCGAACTGACCCCCCCCTAGTGACAGCGGAGGACCATGTCTGCACCTCATTCTCCGAACTGACCCCCCCCTAGTGACAGCGGAGGACCATGTCTGCACCTCATTCTCCGAACTGACCCCCCCCTAGTGACAGCGGAGGACCATGTCTGCACCTCATTCTCCGAACTGACCCCCCCCTAGTGACAGCGGAGGACCATGTCTGCACCTCATTCTCCGAACTGACCCCCCCTAGTGACAGCGGAGGACCATGTCTGCGCCTCATTCTCCGAACTGACCCCCCCCTAGTGACAGCGGAGGACCATGTCTGCGCCTCATTCTCTGATCTGACCCCCCCCTAGTGACAGTGGAGGACCATGTCTGCACCTCATTCTCCAAACTGACCCCCCCTGGTGACAGCGGAGGACCATGTCTGCACCTCATTCTCCGAACTGACCCCCCCTAGTGACAACGGAGGACCATGTCTGTGCCTCATTCTCTGATCTGACCCCCCCCTAGTGACAGAGGAGGACCATGTCTGCACCTCATTCTCTGAACTGACCCCCCCCCTAGTGACAGCGGAGGACCATGTCTGCGCCTCATTCTCTGATCTGACCCCCCCCTAGTGACAGCGGAGGACCATGTCTGCACCTCATTCTCCAAACTGACCCCCCCTGGTGACAGCGGAGGACCATGTCTGCACCTCATTCTCCAAACTGACCCCCCCTGGTGACAGCGGAGGACCATGTCTGCGCCTCATTCTCCGAACTGACCCCCCCTGGTGACAGCGGAGGACCATGTCTGCGCCTCATTCTCCGAACTGACCCCCCCCTAGTGACAGCGGAGGACCATGTCTGCGCCTCATTCTCTGATCTGACCCCCCCCTAGTGACAGCGGAGGACCATGTCTGCACCTCATTCTCCAAACTGACCCCCCCTGGTGACAGCGGAGGACCATGTCTGCACCTCATTCTCCGAACTGACCCCCCCTAGTGACAACGGAGGACCATGTCTGTGCCTCATTCTCTGATCTGACCCCCCCCTAGTGACAGCGGAGGACCATGTCTGCACCTCATTCTTCAAACTGACCCCCCCTAGTGACAGCGGAGGACCATGTCTGGACCTCATTCTTCAAACTGACCCCCCCCCCCCTCCTAGTGACAGCGGAGGACCATGTCTGCACCTCATTCTTCAAACTGACCCCCCCTAGTGACAGCGGAGGACCATGTCTGCACCTCAATCTCTGATCTGACCCCCCCTAGTGACAGCGGAGGACCATGTCTGCACCTCATTCTCAAAACTGACCCCCCCTGGTGACAACGGAGGACCATGTCTGCACCTCATTCTCCGAACTGACCCCCCCCCCCCTAGTGACAGCGGAGGACCATGTCTGCACCTCATTCTCCGAACTGACCCCCCCCCCCCTAGTGACAGCGGAGGACCATGTCTGCACCTCATTCTCCAAACTGACCCCCCCTAGTGACAGCGGAGGACCATGTCTGCACCTCATTCTCCGAACTGACCCCCCCTTAGTGACAGCGGAGGACCATGTCTGCACCTCATTCTCCGAACTGACCCCCCCCTAGTGACAGCGGAGGACCATGTCTGCACCTCATTCTCCGAACTGACCCCCCTAGTGACAGCGGAGGACCATGTCTGCACCTCATTCTCCGAACTGACCCCCCCCTAGTGACAGCGGAGGACCATGTCTGCACCTCATTCTCCGAACTGACCCCCCTGGTGACAGCGGAGGACCATGTCTGCACCTCATTCTCCGAACTGACCCCCCCCCTAGTGACAGCGGAGGACCATATCTGCACCTCATTCTCCGAACTGACCCCCCCTAGTGACAGCGGAGGACCATGTCTGCACCTCATTCTCCGAACTGACCCCCCCTAGTGACAGCGGAGGACCATGTCTGCACCTCATTCTCCGAACTGACCCCCCCTAGTGACAGCGGAGGACCATGTCTGCACCTCATTCTCCGAACTGACCCCCCCTAGTGACAGCGGAGGACCATGTCTGCACCTCATTCTCCGAACTGACCCCCCCTAGTGACAGCGGAGGACCATGTCTGCACCTCATTCTCCGAACTGACCCCCCCCTAGTGACAGCGGAGGACCATGTCTGCACCTCATTCTCCGAACTGACCCCCCCCTAGTGACAGCGGAGGACCATGTCTGCACCTCATTCTCCGAACTGACCCCCCCCCCTAGTGACAGCGGAGGACCATGTCTGCACCTCATTCTCCGAACTGACCCCCCCCTAGTGACAGCGGAGGACCATGTCTGCACCTCATTCTCCGAACTGACCCCCCCCTAGTGACAGCGGAGGACCATGTCTGCACCTCATTCTCCGAACTGACCCCCCCCTAGTGACAGCGGAGGACCATGTCTGCACCTCATTCTCCGAACTGACCCCCCTAGTGACAGCGGAGGACCATGTCTGCACCTCATTCTCCGAACTGACCCCCCCTAGTGACAGCGGAGGACCATGTCTGCACCTCATTCTCCGAACTGACCCCCCCTAGTGACAGCGGAGGACCATGTCTGCACCTCATTCTCCGAACTGACCCCCCCTAGTGACAGCGGAGGACCATATCTGCACCTCATTCTCCGAACTGAACCCCCCCTAGTGACAGCGGAGGACCATGTCTGCACCTCATTCTCCGAACTGACCCCCCCCTAGTGACAGCGGAGGACCATGTCTGCGCCTCATTCTCCGAACTGACCCCCCCTAGTGACAGCGGAGGACCATGTCTGCACCTCATTCTCCGAACTGACCCCCCCTAGTGACAGCGGAGGACCATGTCTGCGCCTCATTCTCTGAACTGACCCCCCCTAGTGACAGCGGAGGACCATGTCTGCACCTCATTCTCCGAACTGACCCCCCCCTAGTGACAGCGGAGGACCATGTCTGCACCTCATTCTCCGAACTGACCCCCCCCTAGTGACAGCGGAGGACCATGTCTGCACCTCATTCTCCGAACTGATCCCCCCCTAGTGACAGCGGAGGACCATGTCTGCACCTCATTCTCCGAACTGACCCCCCCTAGTGACAGCGGAGGACCATGTCTGCGCCTCATTCTCCGAACTGACCCCCCCCTAGTGACAGCGGAGGACCATGTCTGCGCCTCATTCTCTGATCTGACCCCCCCTAGTGACAGCGGAGGACCATGTCTGCACCTCATTCTCCAAACTGACCCCCCCTGGTGACAGCGGAGGACCATGTCTGCACCTCATTCTCCGAACTGACCCCCCCTAGTGACAACGGAGGACCATGTCTGTGCCTCATTCTCTGATCTGACCCCCCCCTAGTGACAGCGGAGGACCATGTCTGCACCTCATTCTTCAAACTGACCCCCCCTAGTGACAGCGGAGGACCATGTCTGCACCTCATTCTCTGATCTGACCCCCCCCTAGTGACAGAGGAGGACCATGTCTGCACCTCATTCTCTGAACTGACCCCCCCCTAGTGACAGAGGAGGACCATGTCTGCACCTCATTCTCTGAACTGACCCCCCCCTAGTGACAGCGGAGGACCATGTCTGCGCCTCATTCTCTGATCTGACCCCCCCCTAGTGACAGAGGAGGACCATGTCTGCACCTCATTCTCTGAACTGACCCCCCCCTAGTGACAGCGGAGGACCATGTCTGCGCCTCATTCTCTGATCTGACCCCCCCCTAGTGACAGCGGAGGACCATGTCTGCACCTCACTCTCCAAACTGACCCCCCCTGGTGACAGCGGAGGACCATGTCTGCACCTCATTCTCCAAACTGACCCCCCCTGGTGACAGCGGAGGACCATGTCTGCGCCTCATTCTCCGAACTGACCCCCCCTGGTGACAGTGGAGGACCATGTCTGCGCCTCATTCTCCGAACTGACCCCCCCCCTAGTGACAGCGGAGGACCATGTCTGCACCTCATTCTCCAAACTGACCCCCCCTGGGGACAGCGGAGGACCATGTCTGCACCTCATTCTCCGAACTGACCCCCCCTAGTGACAACGGAGGACCATGTCTGTGCCTCATTCTCTGATCTGACCCCCCCCTAGTGACAGCGGAGGACCATGTCTGCACCTCATTCTTCAAACTGACCCCCCCTAGTGACAGCGGAGGACCATGTCTGCACCTCATTCTCTGATCTGACCCCCCCTAGTGACAGCGGAGGACCATGTCTGCACCTCATTCTCAAAACTGACCCCCCCTGGTGACAACGGAGGACCATGTCTGCACCTCATTCTCCGAACTGACCCCCCCCCCTAGTGACAGCGGAGGACCATGTCTGCACCTCATTCTCCGAACTGACCCCCCCCCCCCCTAGTGACAGCGGAGGACCATGTCTGCACCTCATTCTCCGAACTGACCCCCCCCCCCCTAGTGACAGCGGAGGACCATGTCTGCACCTCATTCTCCGAACTGACCCCCCCCTAGTGACAGCGGAGGACCATGTCTGCACCTCATTCTCCGAACTGACCCCCCTAGTGACAGCGGAGGACCATGTCTGCACCTCATTCTCCGAACTGACCCCCCCTGGTGACAGCGGAGGACCATGTCTGCACCTCATTCTCCGAACTGACCCCCCTGGTGACAGCGGAGGACCATGTCTGCACCTCATTCTCCGAACTGACCCCCCCCTAGTGACAGCGGAGGACCATATCTGCACCTCATTCTCCGAACTGACCCCCCCTAGTGACAGCGGAGGACCATGTCTGCACCTCATTCTCCGAACTGACCCCCCCTAGTGACAGCGGAGGACCATGTCTGCACCTCATTCTCCGAACTGACCCCCCCTAGTGACAGCGGAGGACCATGTCTGCACCTCATTCTCCGAACTGACCCCCCCTAGTGACAGCGGAGGACCATGTCTGCACCTCATTCTCCGAACTGACCCCCCCTAGTGACAGCGGAGGACCATGTCTGCACCTCATTCTCCGAACTGACCCCCCCTAGTGACAGCGGAGGACCATGTCTGCACCTCATTCTCCGAACTGACCCCCCCCCTAGTGACAGCGGAGGACCATGTCTGCACCTCATTCTCCGAACTGACCCCCCCCTAGTGACAGCGGAGGACCATGTCTGCGCCTCATTCTCCGAACTGACCCCCCCTAGTGACAGCGGAGGACCATGTCTGCACCTCATTCTCCGAACTGACCCCCCCCTAGTGACAGCGGAGGACCATGTCTGCGCCTCATTCTCTGAACTGACCCCCCCTAGTGACAGCGGAGGACCATGTCTGCACCTCATTCTCCGAACTGACCCCCCCCTAGTGACAGCGGAGGACCATGTCTGCACCTCATTCTCCGAACTGACCCCCCCCTAGTGACAGCGGAGGACCATGTCTGCACCTCATTCTCCGAACTGACCCCTCCCCTAGTGACAGCGGAGGACCATGTCTGCACCTCATTCTCCGAACTGACCCCCCCTAGTGACAGCGGAGGACCATGTCTGCACCTCATTCTCCGAACTGACCCCCCCTGGTGACAGCGGAGGACCATGTCTGCACCTCATTCTCCGAACTGACCCCCCCCCCTAGTGACAGCGGAGGACCATGTCTGCACCTCATTCTCCGAACTGACCCCCCCCTAGTGACAGCGGAGGACCATGTCTGCACCTCATTCTCCGAACTGACCCCCCTAGTGACAGCGGAGGACCATGTCTGCACCTCATTCTCCGAACTGACCCCCCCTATTGACAGCGGAGGACCATGTCTGCACCTCATTCTCCGAACTGACCCCCCCTAGTGACAGCGGAGGACCATGTCTGCACCTCATTCTCCGAACTGACCCCCCCTAGTGACAGCGGAGGACCATGTCTGCACCTCATTCTCCGAACTGACCCCCCCCTAGTGACAGCGGAGGACCATGTCTGCACCTCATTCTCCGAACTGACCCCCCCTAGTGACAGCGGAGGACCATGTCTGCACCTCATTCTCCGAACTGACCCCCCCCCTAGTGACAGCGGAGGACCATGTCTGCACCTCATTCTCCGAACTGACCCCCCCTAGTGACAGCGGAGGACCATGTCTGCACCTCATTCTCCGAACTGACCCCCCCTAGTGACAGCGGAGGACCATGTCTGCGCCTCATTCTCCGAACTGACCCCCCCCTAGTGACAGCGGAGGACCATGTCTGCGCCTCATTCTCCGAACTGACCCCCCCTAGTGACAGCGGAGGACCATGTCTGCACCTCATTCTCCGAACTGACCCCTCTAGTGACAGCGGAGGACCATATCTGCACCTCATTCTCCGAACTGACCCCCCTAGTGACAGCGGAGGACCATGTCTGCACCTCATTCTCCGAACTGACCCCCCCCCTAGTGACAGCGGAGAACCATGTCTGCGCCTCATTCTCTGATCTGACCCCCCTAGTGACAGCGGAGGACCATGTCTGCACCTCATTCTCCGAACTGACCCCCCCTAGTGACAACGGAGGACCATGTCTGCACCTCATTCTCCGAACTGACCCCCCCTAGTGACAGCGGAGGACCATGTCTGCACCTCATTCTCCGAACTGACCCCCCCCCTAGTGACAGCGGAGGACCATGTCTGCACCTCATTCTCCGAACTGACCCCCCCTAGTGACAGCGGAGGACCATGTCTGCGCCTCATTCTCCGAACTGACCCCCCCTAGTGACAGCGGAGGACCATGTCTGCGCCTCATTCTCCGAACTGACCCCCCCTAGTGACAGCGGAGGACCATGTCTGCACCTCATTCTCCGAACTGACCCCCCTAGTGACAGCGGAGGACCATGTCTGCACCTCATTCTCCGAACTGACCCCCCCCTAGTGACAGCGGAGGACCATGTCTGCACCTCATTCTCCGAACTGACCCCCCCTAGTGACAGCGGAGGACCATGTCTGCACCTCATTCTCCGAACTGACCCCCCCCTAGTGACAGCGGAGGACCATGTCTGCACCTCATTCTTCAAACTGACCCCCCCTAGTGACAGCGGAGGACCATGTCTGCACCTCATTCTCCGAACTGACCCCCCCTAGTGACAGTGGAGGACCATGTCTGCACCTCATTCTCCGAACTGACCCCCCCTAGTGACAGCGGAGGACCATGTCTGCACCTCATTCTCGGAACTGACCCCCACCCCTAGTGACAGCGGAGGACCATGTCTGCGCCTCATTCTCTGATCTGACCCCCCCTAGTGACAGCGGAGGACCATGTCTGCACCTCATTCTCCGAACTGACCCCCCCTAGTGACAACGGAGGACCATGTCTGCACCTCATTCTCCGAACTGACCCCCCCTAGTGACAGCGGAGGACCATGTCTGCACCTCATTCTCCGAACTGACCCCCCCCCTAGTGACAGCGGAGGACCATGTCTGCACCTCATTCTCCAAACTGACCCCCCCCTAGTGACAGCGCAGGACCATGTCTGCACCTCATTCTCCGAACTGACCCCCCTAGTGACAGCGGAGGACCATGTCTGCACCTCATTCTCCGAACTGACCCCCCCCTAGTGACAGCGGAGGACCATGTCTGCACCTCATTCTCCGAACTGACCCCCCTGGTGACAGCGGAGGACCATGTCTGCACCTCATTCTCCGAACTGACCCCCCCCTAGTGACAGCGGAGGACCATGTCTGCACCTCATTCTCCGAACTGACCCCCCTAGTGACAGCGGAGGACCATGTCTGCACCTCATTCTCCGAACTGACCCCCCCTAGTGACAGCGGAGGACCATGTCTGCACCTCATTCTCCGAACTGACCCCCCTAGTGACAGCGGAGGACCATGTCTGCACCTCATTCTCCGAACTGACCCCCCTAGTGACAGCGGAGGACCATGTCTGCACCTCATTCTCCGAACTGACCCCCCCTAGTGACAGCGGAGGACCACGTCTGCACCTCATTCTCCGAACTGACCCCCCCTAGTGACAGCGGAGGACCATGTCTGCACCTCATTCTCCGAACTGACCCCCCCTAGTGACAGCGGAGGACCATGTCTGCACCTCATTCTCCGAACTGACCCCCCCTAGTGACAGCGGAGGACCATGTCTGCACCTCATTCTCCGAACTGACCCCCCCTAGTGACAGCGGAGGACCATGTCTGCACCTCATTCTCCGAACTGACCCCCCCCCTAGTGACAGCGGAGGACCATGTCTGCGCCTCATTCTCTGAACTGACCCCCCCTAGTGACAGCGGAGGACCATGTCTGCACCTCATTCTCCGAACTGACCCCTCCCTAGTGACAGCGGAGGACCATGTCTGCACCTCATTCTCCGAACTGACCCCCCCTAGTGACAGCGGAGGACCATGTCTGCACCTCATTCTCCGAACTGACCCCCCCCCTAGTGACAGCGGAGGACCATGTCTGCACCTCATTCTCCGAACTGACCCACCCCTAGTGACAGCTGAGGACCATGTCTGCGCCTCATTCTCCGAACTGACCCCCCCCTAGTGACAGCGGAGGACCATGTCTGCACCTCATTCTCCGAACTGACCCCCCCCCCTAGTGACAGCGGAGGACCATGTCTGCGCCTCATTCTCCGAACTGACCCCCCCTAGTGACAGCGGAGGACCATGTCTGCGCCTCATTCTCTGAACTGACCCCCCCTAGTGACAGCGGAGGACCATGTCTGCACCTCATGACATATCTAGGACTTAAGCCCAGTCTTCTGATACACCTTTTGTTCCCAAAAACTTCCCCCCTCCAAACCCTTCACAAAAGACTTGACCAGGCTTTGGAGTAAATGGCCTTGACGGCCTTTTATTAACCAATTATAACATTAATTAAATAACCTTTTTCATAAACAACCATTAAACTTTAACATATACTTGTTTAGTGTCATAGAGGGAAAACAACATAAATTGGTCACTGCGAACAACTTCTTTTAAACTTTAGGCCTCCAGTCGGAAACCCCTGACTCGGAGGCGGTACACAACATTCACAGTGACCTACCCCCATCCTTTCATGGAAGGGTACCATAAACGACCCCCATCCTTCCATGGATGGGTACCAGAAACAACCCCCATCCTTTCATGGATGGGTACCAGAAACAACCCCCATCCTTTCATGGATGGGTACCAGAAGCAACCCCCATCCTTTCATGGATGGGTACCAGAAACAACCCCCATCCTTTCAGGGATGGGTACCAGAAACAACCCCCATCCTTTCATGGATGGGTACCAGAAACAACCCCCATCCTTTCATGGATGGGTACCAGAAACCACCCCATCCCATGGATGGGTACAAGATGTTCCATACATGTAACCTCTATCTTCTCCTTCTCCATCGACCCAAAACTGCCGATTATCCTGACCTGTCCTTTTACCTACTTTCTGACCATCTCAGGGCGGGTGGGTGGGAATCGCTTCCTCCTCCGCTCTACGATTGATGTCACTTCCCCCTCTCCCTTCCTCTCTCCAGCTCTGAGCGCCGCCCTCATCAAGCCCCCTCCCCTTTCTAAAAGGGGAAACCCTGCTCTTAAAGCGGCCACTGTGCCGTCCAGCAATGTCATGTTGTCCCTCCACCAATTTCTCTCCTTTCCATGGCTCCGGGACTCTCTTTCTCCGAACTGACCCCCCCCTAGTGACAGCGGAGGACCATGTCTGCACCTCATTCTCCGAACTGACCCCCCCCTAGTGACAGCGGAGGACCATGTCTGCACCTCATTCTCCGAACTGACCCCCCCCCCCCTAGTGACAGCGGAGGACCATGTCTGCACCTCATTCTCCGAACTGACCCCCCCCTAGTGACAGCGGAGGACCATGTCTGCACCTCATTCTCCGAACTGACCCCCCCTAGTGACAACGGAGGACCATGTCTGCACCTCATTCTCCGAACTGACCCCCCCTAGTGACAGCGGAGGACCATGTCTGCGCCTCATTCTCTGATCTGACCCCCCCTAGTGACAGCGGAGGACCATGTCTGCACCTCATTCTCCGAACTGACCCCCCCTAGTGACAGCGGAGGACCATGTCTGCACCTCATTCTCCAAACTGACCCCCCCCTAGTGACAGCGGAGGACCATGTCTGCACCTCATTCTCCGAACTGACCCCCCCCCCTAGTGACAGCGGAGGACCATGTCTGCACCTCATTCTCCGAACTGACCCCCCCTAGTGACAGCGGAGGACCATGTCTGCGCCTCATTCTCCGAACTGACCCCCCCTAGTGACAGCGGAGGACCATGTCTGCACCTCATTCTCCGAACTGACCCCCCCTAGTGACAGCGGAGGACCATGTCTGCACCTCATTCTCCGAACTGACCCCCCCTAGTGACAGCGGAGGACCATGTCTGCACCTCATTCTCCGAACTGACCCCCCCCTAGTGACAGCGGAGGACCATGTCTGCACCTCATTCTCCGAACTGACCCCCCCTAGTGACAGCGGAGGACCATGTCTGCACCTCATTCTCCGAACTGACCCCCCCTAGTGACAGCGGAGGACCATGTCTGCACCTCATTCTCAGAACTGACCCCCCCTAGTGACAGCGGAGGACCATGTCTGCACCTCATTCTCCGAACTGACCCCCCCTAGTGACAGCGGAGGACCATGTCTGCACCTCATTCTCCGAACTGACCCCCCCCCCTAGTGACAGCGGAGGACCATGTCTGCGCCTCATTCTCTGATCTGACCCCCCTAGTGACAGCGGAGGACCATGTCTGCACCTCATTCTCCGAACTGACCCCCCCTAGTGACAACGGAGGACCATGTCTGCACCTCATTCTCCGAACTGACCCCCCCTAGTGACAGCGGAGGACCATGTCTGCACCTCATTCTCCGAACTGACCCCCCCCTAGTGACAGCGGAGGACCATGTCTGCACCTCATTCTCCGAACTGACCCCCCCCCTAGTGACAGCGGAGGACCATGTCTGCACCTCATTCTCCGAACTGACCCCCCCCTAGTGACAGCGGAGGACCATGTCTGCACCTCATTCTCCGAACTGACCCCCCCCTAGTGACAGCGGAGGACCATGTCTGCACCTCATTCTCCGAACTGACCCCCCCTAGTGACAGCGGAGGACCATGTCTGCACCTCATTCTCCGAACTGACCCCCCCTAGTGACAGCGGAGGACCATGTCTGCACCTCATTCTCCGAACTGACCCCCCCTAGTGACAGCGGAGGACCATGTCTGCACCTCATTCTCCGAACTGACCCCCCTGGTGACAGCGGAGGACCATGTCTGCACCTCATTCTCCGAACTGACCCCCCCCTAGTGACAGCGGAGGACCATGTCTGCACCTCATTCTCCGAACTGACCCCCCTAGTGACAGCGGAGGACCATGTCTGCACCTCATTCTCCGAACTGACCCCCCCTAGTGACAGCGGAGGACCATGTCTGCACCTCATTCTCCGAACTGACCACCCCTAGTGACAGCGGAGGACCATGTCTGCACCTCATTCTCCGAACTGACCCCCCCTAGTGACAGCGGAGGACCATGTCTGCACCTCATTCTCCGAACTGACCCCCCCCTAGTGACAGCGGAGGACCATGTCTGCACCTCATTCTCCGAACTGACCCCCCTGGTGACAGCGGAGGACCATGTCTGCACCTCATTCTCCGAACTGACCCCCCCTAGTGACAGCGGAGGACCATGTCTGCACCTCATTCTCCGAACTGACCCCCCTAGTGACAGCGGAGGACCATGTCTGCACCTCATTCTCCGAACTGACCCCCCCTAGTGACAGCGGAGGACCATGTCTGCACCTCATTCTCCGAACTGACCCCCCCTAGTGACAGCGGAGGACCATGCCTGCACCTCATTCTCCGAACTGACCCCCCCTAGTGACAGCGGAGGACCATGTCTGCACCTCATTCTCCGAACTGACCCCCCCCTAGTGACAGCGGAGGACCATGTCTGCACCTCATTCTCCGAACTGACCCCCCCCTAGTGACAGCGGAGGACCATGTCTGCACCTCATTCTCCGAACTGACCCCCCCTAGTGACAGCGGAGGACCATGTCTGCGCCTCATTCTCTGAACTGACCTCCCCTAGTGACAGCGGAGGACCATGTCTGCACCTCATTCTCCGAACTGACCCCCCCCTAGTGACAGCGGAGGACCATGTCTGCGCCTCATTCTCCGAACTGACCCCCCCTAGTGACAGCGGAGGACCATGTCTGCACCTCATTCTCCGAACTGACCCCCCCCTAGTGACAGCGGAGGACCATGTCTGCGCCTCATTCTCTGAACTGACCCCCCCTAGTGACAGCGGAGGACCATGTCTGCACCTCATTCTCCGAACTGACCCCCCCCTAGTGACAGCGGAGGACCATGTCTGCGCCTCATTCTCTGATCTGACCCCCCCTAGTGACAGCGGAGGACCATGTCTGCACCTCATTCTCCGAACTGACCCCCCCTAGTGACAACGGAGGACCATGTCTGCACCTCATTCTCCGAACTGACCCCCCCTAGTGACAGCGGAGGACCATGTCTGCACCTCATTCTCCGAACTGACCCCCCCCTAGTGACAGCGGAGGACCATGTCTGCACCTCATTCTCCGAACTGACCCCCCCTAGTGACAGCGGAGGACCATGTCTGCGCCTCATTCTCCGAACTGACCCCCCCTAGTGACAGCGGAGGACCATGTCTGCGCCTCATTCTCCGAACTGACCCCCCCCTAGTGACAGCGGAGGACCATGTCTGCACCTCATTCTCCGAACTGACCCCCCCTAGTGACAGCGGAGGACCATGTCTGCACCTCATTCTCCGAACTGACCCCCCCTAGTGACAGCGGAGGACCATGTCTGCACCTCATTCTCCGAACTGACCCCCCCTAGTGACAGCGGAGGACCATGTCTGCACCTCATTCTCCGAACTGACCCACCCTAGTGACAGCGGAGGGCCATGTCTGCACCTCATTCTCCGAACTGACCCCCCCTAGTGACAGCGGAGGACCATGTCTGCACCTCATTCTCCGAACTGACCCCCCCTAGTGACAGCGGAGGACCATGTCTGCACCTCATTCTCCGAACTGACCCCCCCCCCCTAGTGACAGCGGAGGACCATGTCTGCGCCTCATTCTCTGATCTGACCCCCCCTAGTGACAGCGGAGGACCATGTCTGCACCTCATTCTCTGATCTGACCCCCCCTAGTGACAGCGGAGGACCATGTCTGCACCTCATTCTCCGAACTGACCCCCCCCCTAGTGACAGCGGAGGACCATGTCTGCACCTCATTCTCCGAACTGACCCCCCCCTAGTGACAGCGGAGGACCATGTCTGCACCTCATTCTCTGATCTGACCCCCCCTAGTGACAGCGGAGGACCATGTCTGCACCTCATTCTCCGAACTGACCCCCCCCCTAGTGACAGCGGAGGACCATGTCTGCACCTCATTCTCCGAACTGACCCCCCCCTAGTGACAGCGGAGGACCATGTCTGCACCTCATCCTCCGAACTGACCCCCCTAGTGACAGCGGAGGACCATGTCTGCACCTCATTCTCCGAACTGACCCCCCCCTAGTGACAGCGGAGGACCATGTCTGCACCTCATTCTCCGAACTGACCCCCCTGGTGACAGCGGAGGACCATGTCTGCACCTCATTCTCCGAACTGACCCCCCCCTAGTGACAGCGGAGGACCATGTCTGCACCTCATTCTCCGAACTGACCCCCCTAGTGACAGCGGAGGACCATGTCTGCACCTCATTCTCCGAACTGACCCCCCCTAGTGACAGCGGAGGACCATGTCTGCACCTCATTCTCCGAACTGACCCCCCCTAGTGACAGCGGAGGACCATGTCTGCACCTCATTCTCCGAACTGACCCCCCCTAGTGACAGCGGAGGACCATGTCTGCACCTCATTCTCCGAACTGACCCCCCCCTAGTGACAGCGGAGGACCATGTCTGCACCTCATTCTCCGAACTGACCCCCCTGGTGACAGCGGAGGACCATGTCTGCACCTCATTCTCCGAACTGACCCCCCCTAGTGACAGCGGAGGACCATGTCTGCACCTCATTCTCCGAACTGACCCCCCTAGTGACAGCGGAGGACCATGTCTGCACCTCATTTTCCGAACTGACCCCCCCTAGTGACAGCGGAGGACCATGTCTGCACCTCATTCTCCGAACTGACCCCCCCTAGTGACAGCGGAGGACCATGTCTGCACCTCATTCTCCGAACTGACCCCCCCTAGTGACAGCGGAGTACCATGTCTGCACCTCATTCTCCGAACTGACCCCCCCCTAGTGACAGCGGAGGACCATGTCTGCGCCTCATTCTCTGAACTGACCCCCCCTAGTGACAGCGGAGGACCATGTCTGCACCTCATTCTCCAAACTGACCCCCCCTAGTGACAGCGGAGGACCATGTCTGCACCTCATTCTCCGAACTGACCCCCCCCTAGTGACAGCGGAGGACCATGTCTGCACCTCATTCTCCGAACTGACCCCCCCCCCTAGTGACAGCGGAGGACCATGTCTGCACCTCATTCTCCGAACTGACCCCCCCCTAGTGACAGCGGAGGACCATGTCTGCACCTCATTCTCCGAACTGACCCCCCCTGGTGACAGCGGAGGACCATGTCTGCACCTCATTCTCCGAACTGACCCCCCCTGGTGACAGCGGAGGACCATGTCTGCACCTCATTCTCCGAACTGACCCCCGCCTAGTGACAGCGGAGGACCATGTCTGCACCTCATTCTCCGAACTGACCCCCCTAGTGACAGCGGAGGACCATGTCTGCACCTCATTCTCCGAACTGACCCCCCCTAGTGACAGCGGAGGACCATGTCTGCACCTCATTCTCCGAACTGACCCCCCCTAGTGACAGCGGAGGACCATGTCTGCACCTCATTCTCCGAACTGACCCCCCCTAGTGACAGCGGAGGACCATGTCTGCACCTCATTCTCCGAACTGACCCCCCCTAGTGACAGCGGAGGACCATGTCTGCACCTCATTCTCCGAACTGACCCCCCCTAGTGACAGCGGAGGACCATGTCTGCACCTCATTCTCCGAACTGACCCCCCCCTAGTGACAGCGGAGGACCATGTCTGCGCCTCATTCTCTGATCTGACCCCCCCTAGTGACAGCGGAGGACCATGTCTGCACCTCATTCTCCGAACTGACCCCCCCTAGTGACAACGGAGGACCATGTCTGCACCTCATTCTCCGAACTGACCCCCCCTAGTGACAGCGGAGGACCATGTCTGCACCTCATTCTCCGAACTGACCCCCCCCTAGTGACAGCGGAGGACCATGTCTGCACCTCATTCTCCGAACTGACCCCCCCTAGTGACAGCGGAGGACCATGTCTGCGCCTCATTCTCCGAACTGACCCCCCCTAGTGACAGCGGAGGACCATGTCTGCGCCTCATTCTCCGAACTGACCCCCCCCTAGTGACAGCGGAGGACCATGTCTGCACCTCATTCTCTGATCTGACCCCCCCTAGTGACAGCGGAGGACCATGTCTGCACCTCATTCTCCGAACTGACCCCCCCTAGTGACAGCGGAGGACCATGTCTGCACCTCATTCTCCGAACTGACCCCCCCTAGTGACAGCGGAGGACCATGTCTGCACCTCATTCTCCGAACTGACCCCCCCTAGTGACAGCGGAGGACCATGTCTGCACCTCATTCTCCGAACTGACCCCCCCTAGTGACAGCGGAGGGCCATGTCTGCACCTCATTCTCCGAACTGACCCCCCCTAGTGACAGCGGAGGACCATGTCTGCACCTCATTCTCCGAACTGACCCCCCCTAGTGACAGCGGAGGACCATGTCTGCACCTCATTCTCCGAACTGACCCCCCCCCCCTAGTGACAGCGGAGGACCATGTCTGCGCCTCAATCTCTGATCTGACCCCCCCTAGTGACAGCGGAGGACCATGTCTGCACCTCATTCTCCGAACTGACCCCCCCTAGTGACAGCGGAGGACCATGTCTGCACCTCATTCTCTGATCTGACCCCCCCTAGTGACAGCGGAGGACCATGTCTGCACCTCATTCTCCGAACTGACCCCCCCCCTAGTGACAGCGGAGGACCATGTCTGCACCTCATTCTCCGAACTGACCCCCCCCTAGTGACAGCGGAGGACCATGTCTGCACCTCATCCTCAGAACTGACCCCCCTAGTGACAGCGGAGGACCATGTCTGCACCTCATTCTCCGAACTGACCCCCCCCTAGTGACAGCGGAGGACCATGTCTGCACCTCATTCTCCGAACTGACCCCCCTGGTGACAGCGGAGGACCATGTCTGCACCTCATTCTCCGAACTGACCCCCCCCTAGTGACAGCGGAGGACCATGTCTGCACCTCATTCTCCGAACTGACCCCCCTAGTGACAGCGGAGGACCATGTCTGCACCTCATTCTCCGAACTGACCCCCCCTAGTGACAGCGGAGGACCATGTCTGCACCTCATTCTCCGAACTGACCCCCCCTAGTGACAGCGGAGGACCATGTCTGCACCTCATTCTCCGAACTGACCCCCCCTAGTGACAGCGGAGGACCATGTCTGCACCTCATTCTCCGAACTGACCCCCCCCTAGTGACAGCGGAGGACCATGTCTGCACCTCATTCTCCGAACTGACCCCCCTGGTGACAGCGGAGGACCATGTCTGCACCTCATTCTCCGAACTGACCCCCCCTAGTGACAGCGGAGGACCATGTCTGCACCTCATTCTCCGAACTGACCCCCCTAGTGACAGCGGAGGACCATGTCTGCACCTCATTTTCCGAACTGACCCCCCCTAGTGACAGCGGAGGACCATGTCTGCACCTCATTCTCCGAACTGACCCCCCCTAGTGACAGCGGAGGACCATGTCTGCACCTCATTCTCCGAACTGACCCCCCCTAGTGACAGCGGAGGACCATGTCTGCACCTCATTCTCCGAACTGACCCCCCCCTAGTGACAGCGGAGGACCATGTCTGCGCCTCATTCTCTGAACTGACCCCCCCTAGTGACAGCGGAGGACCATGTCTGCACCTCATTCTCCAAACTGACCCCCCCCTAGTGACAGCGGAGGACCATGTCTGCACCTCATTCTCCGAACTGACCCCCCCCTAGTGACAGCGGAGGACCATGTCTGCACCTCATTCTCCGAACTGACCCCCCCCCCTAGTGACAGCGGAGGACCATGTCTGCACCTCATTCTCCGAACTGACCCCCCCCTAGTGACAGCGGAGGACCATGTCTGCACCTCATTCTCCGAACTGACCCCCCCTGGTGACAGCGGAGGACCATGTCTGCACCTCATTCTCCGAACTGACCCCCCCTGGTGACAGCGGAGGACCATGTCTGCACCTCATTCTCCGAACTGACCCCCGCCTAGTGACAGCGGAGGACCATGTCTGCACCTCATTCTCCGAACTGACCCCCCTAGTGACAGCGGAGGACCATGTCTGCACCTCATTCTCCGAACTGACCCCCCCTAGTGACAGCGGAGGACCATGTCTGCACCTCATTCTCCGAACTGACCCCCCCTAGTGACAGCGGAGGACCATGTCTGCACCTCATTCTCCGAACTGACCCCCCCTAGTGACAGCGGAGGACCATGTCTGCACCTCATTCTCCGAACTGACCCCCCCTAGTGACAGCGGAGGACCATGTCTGCACCTCATTCTCCGAACTGACCCCCCCTAGTGACAGCGGAGGACCATGTCTGCACCTCATTCTCCGAACTGACCCCCCCCTAGTGACAGCGGAGGACCATGTCTGCACCTCATTCTCCGAACTGACCCCCCCCTAGTGACAGCGGAGGACCATGTCTGCGCCTCATTCTCCGAACTGACCCCCCCTAGTGACAGCGGAGGACCATGTCTGCGCCTCATTCTCTGAACTGACCCCCCCTAGTGACAGCGGAGGACCATGTCTGCACCTCATTCTCCGAACTGACCCCCCCCTAGTGACAGCGGAGGACCATGTCTGCACCTCATTCTCCGAACTGACCCCCCCTAGTGACAGCGGAGGACCATGTCTGCACCTCATTCTCCGAACTGACCCCCCCTAGTGACAGCGGAGGACCATGTCTGCGCCTCATTCTCCGAACTGACCCCCCCTAGTGACAGCGGAGGACCATGTCTGCACCTCATTCTCCGAACTGACCCCCCCCTAGTGACAGTGGAGGGCCATGTCTGCACCTCATTCTCCGAACTGACCCCCCCCTAGTGACAGCGGAGGACCATGTCTGCACCTCATTCTCTGAACTGATCCCCCCCTAGTGACAGCGGAGGACCATGTCTGCACCTCATTCTCCGAACTAACCCCCCCCCTAGTGACAGCGGAGGACCATGTCTGCACCTCATTCTCCGAACTGACCCCCCCCTAGTGACAGCGGAGGACCATGTCTGCACCTCATTCTCCGAACTGACCCCCCCTAGTGACAGCGGAGGACCATGTCTGCACCTCATTATCCGAACTGACCCCCCCTAGTGACAGTGGAGGACCATGTCTGCGCCTCATTCTCTGATCTGACCCCCCCTAGTGACAGCGGAGGACCATGTCTGCACCTCATTCTCCGAACTGACCCCCCTAGTGACAACGGAGGACCATGTCTGCACCCCCCCCCTAGTGACAGCGGAGGACCATGTCTGCACCTAATTCTCCGAACTGACCCCCCCCTAGTGACAGCGGAGGACCATGTCTGCACCTCATTCTCCGAACTGACCCCCCCCTAGTGACAGCGGAGGACCATGTCTGCACCTCATTCTCCGAACTGACCCCCCCCCTAGTGACAGCGGAGGACCATGTCTGCACCTCATTCTCCGAACTGACCCCCCCCTAGTGACAGCGGAGGACCATGTCTGCACCTCATTTTCCGAACTGACCCCCCCTGGTGACAGCGGAGGACCATGTCTGCACCTCATTCTCCGAACTGACCCCCCCTGGTGACAGCGGAGGACCATGTCTGCACCTCATTCTCCGAACTGACCCCCCCCAGTGACAGCGGAGGACCATGTCTGCACCTCATTCTCCGAACTGACCCCCCTAGTGACAGCGGAGGACCATGTCTGCACCTCATTCTCCGAACTGACCCCCCCTAGTGACAGCGGAGGACCATGTCTGCACCTCATTCTCCGAACTGACCCCCCCTAGTGACAGCGGAGGACCATGTCTGCACCTCATTCTCCGAACTGACCCCCCCTAGTGACAGCGGAGGACCATGTCTGCACCTCATTCTCCGAACTGACCCCCCCTAGTGACAGCGGAGGACCATGTCTGCACCTCATTCTCCGAACTGACCCCCCCCTAGTGACAGCGGAGGACCATGTCTGCGCCTCATTCTCTGAACTGACCCCCCCTAGTGACAGCGGAGGACCATGTCTGCACCTCATTCTCCGAACTGACCCCCCCCTAGTGACAGCGGAGGACCATGTCTGCGCCTCATTCTCTGATCTGACCCCCCCTAGTGACAGCGGAGGACCATGTCTGCACCTCATTCTCCGAACTGACCCCCCCTAGTGACAACGGAGGACCATGTCTGCACCTCATTCTCCGAACTGACCCCCCCTAGTGACAGCGGAGGACCATGTCTGCACCTCATTCTCCGAACTGACCCCCCCCTAGTGACAGCGGAGGACCATGTCTGCACCTCATTCTCCGAACTGACCCCCCCTAGTGACAGCGGAGGACCATGTCTGCGCCTCATTCTCCGAACTGACCCCCCCTAGTGACAGCGGAGGACCATGTCTGCGCCTCATTCTCCGAACTGACCCCCCCCTAGTGACAGCGGAGGACCATGTCTGCACCTCATTCTCCGAACTGACCCCCCCTAGTGACAGCGGAGGACCATGTCTGCACCTCATTCTCCGAACTGACCCCCCCTAGTGACAGCGGAGGACCATGTCTGCACCTCATTCTCCGAACTGACCCCCCCTAGTGACAGCGGAGGACCATGTCTGCACCTCATTCTCCGAACTGACCCACCCTAGTGACAGCGGAGGGCCATGTCTGCACCTCATTCTCCGAACTGACCCCCCCTAGTGACAGCGGAGGACCATGTCTGCACCTCATTCTCCGAACTGACCCCCCCTAGTGACAGCGGAGGACCATGTCTGCACCTCATTCTCCGAACTGACCCCCCCCCCCTAGTGACAGCGGAGGACCATGTCTGCGCCTCATTCTCTGATCTGACCCCCCCTAGTGACAGCGGAGGACCATGTCTGCACCTCATTCTCTGATCTGACCCCCCCTAGTGACAGCGGAGGACCATGTCTGCACCTCATTCTCCGAACTGACCCCCCCCCTAGTGACAGCGGAGGACCATGTCTGCACCTCATTCTCCGAACTGACCCCCCCCTAGTGACAGCGGAGGACCATGTCTGCACCTCATTCTCTGATCTGACCCCCCCTAGTGACAGCGGAGGACCATGTCTGCACCTCATTCTCCGAACTGACCCCCCCCCTAGTGACAGCGGAGGACCATGTCTGCACCTCATTCTCCGAACTGACCCCCCCCTAGTGACAGCGGAGGACCATGTCTGCACCTCATCCTCCGAACTGACCCCCCTAGTGACAGCGGAGGACCATGTCTGCACCTCATTCTCCGAACTGACCCCCCCCTAGTGACAGCGGAGGACCATGTCTGCACCTCATTCTCCGAACTGACCCCCCTGGTGACAGCGGAGGACCATGTCTGCACCTCATTCTCCGAACTGACCCCCCCCTAGTGACAGCGGAGGACCATGTCTGCACCTCATTCTCCGAACTGACCCCCCTAGTGACAGCGGAGGACCATGTCTGCACCTCATTCTCCGAACTGACCCCCCCTAGTGACAGCGGAGGACCATGTCTGCACCTCATTCTCCGAACTGACCCCCCCTAGTGACAGCGGAGGACCATGTCTGCACCTCATTCTCCGAACTGACCCCCCCTAGTGACAGCGGAGGACCATGTCTGCACCTCATTCTCCGAACTGACCCCCCCCTAGTGACAGCGGAGGACCATGTCTGCACCTCATTCTCCGAACTGACCCCCCTGGTGACAGCGGAGGACCATGTCTGCACCTCATTCTCCGAACTGACCCCCCCTAGTGACAGCGGAGGACCATGTCTGCACCTCATTCTCCGAACTGACCCCCCTAGTGACAGCGGAGGACCATGTCTGCACCTCATTTTCCGAACTGACCCCCCCTAGTGACAGCGGAGGACCATGTCTGCACCTCATTCTCCGAACTGACCCCCCCTAGTGACAGCGGAGGACCATGTCTGCACCTCATTCTCCGAACTGACCCCCCCTAGTGACAGCGGAGTACCATGTCTGCACCTCATTCTCCGAACTGACCCCCCCCTAGTGACAGCGGAGGACCATGTCTGCGCCTCATTCTCTGAACTGACCCCCCCTAGTGACAGCGGAGGACCATGTCTGCACCTCATTCTCCAAACTGACCCCCCCCTAGTGACAGCGGAGGACCATGTCTGCACCTCATTCTCCGAACTGACCCCCCCCTAGTGACAGCGGAGGACCATGTCTGCACCTCATTCTCCGAACTGACCCCCCCCCCTAGTGACAGCGGAGGACCATGTCTGCACCTCATTCTCCGAACTGACCCCCCCCTAGTGACAGCGGAGGACCATGTCTGCACCTCATTCTCCGAACTGACCCCCCCTGGTGACAGCGGAGGACCATGTCTGCACCTCATTCTCCGAACTGACCCCCCCTGGTGACAGCGGAGGACCATGTCTGCACCTCATTCTCCGAACTGACCCCCGCCTAGTGACAGCGGAGGACCATGTCTGCACCTCATTCTCCGAACTGACCCCCCTAGTGACAGCGGAGGACCATGTCTGCACCTCATTCTCCGAACTGACCCCCCCTAGTGACAGCGGAGGACCATGTCTGCACCTCATTCTCCGAACTGACCCCCCCTAGTGACAGCGGAGGACCATGTCTGCACCTCATTCTCCGAACTGACCCCCCCTAGTGACAGCGGAGGACCATGTCTGCACCTCATTCTCCGAACTGACCCCCCTAGTGACAGCGGAGGACCATGTCTGCACCTCATTCTCCGAACTGACCCCCCCTAGTGACAGCGGAGGACCATGTCTGCACCTCATTCTCCGAACTGACCCCCCCCTAGTGACAGCGGAGGACCATGTCTGCGCCTCATTCTCTGATCTGACCCCCCCTAGTGACAGCGGAGGACCATGTCTGCACCTCATTCTCCGAACTGACCCCCCCTAGTGACAACGGAGGACCATGTCTGCACCTCATTCTCCGAACTGACCCCCCCTAGTGACAGCGGAGGACCATGTCTGCACCTCATTCTCCGAACTGACCCCCCCCTAGTGACAGCGGAGGACCATGTCTGCACCTCATTCTCCGAACTGACCCCCCCTAGTGACAGCGGAGGACCATGTCTGCGCCTCATTCTCCGAACTGACCCCCCCTAGTGACAGCGGAGGACCATGTCTGCGCCTCATTCTCCGAACTGACCCCCCCCTAGTGACAGCGGAGGACCATGTCTGCACCTCATTCTCTGATCTGACCCCCCCTAGTGACAGCGGAGGACCATGTCTGCACCTCATTCTCCGAACTGACCCCCCCCTAGTGACAGCGGAGGACCATGTCTGCACCTCATTCTCCGAACTGACCCCCCCTAGTGACAGCGGAGGACCATGTCTGCACCTCATTCTCCGAACTGACCCCCCCTAGTGACAGCGGAGGACCATGTCTGCACCTCATTCTCCGAACTGACCCCCCCTAGTGACAGCGGAGGGCCATGTCTGCACCTCATTCTCCGAACTGACCCCCCCTAGTGACAGCGGAGGACCATGTCTGCACCTCATTCTCCGAACTGACCCCCCCTAGTGACAGCGGAGGACCATGTCTGCACCTCATTCTCCGAACTGACCCCCCCCCCCTAGTGACAGCGGAGGACCATGTCTGCGCCTCAATCTCTGATCTGACCCCCCCTAGTGACAGCGGAGGACCATGTCTGCACCTCATTCTCCGAACTGACCCCCCCTAGTGACAGCGGAGGACCATGTCTGCACCTCATTCTCTGATCTGACCCCCCTAGTGACAGCGGAGGACCATGTCTGCACCTCATTCTCCGAACTGACCCCCCCCCTAGTGACAGCGGAGGACCATGTCTGCACCTCATTCTCCGAACTGACCCCCCCCTAGTGACAGCGGAGGACCATGTCTGCACCTCATCCTCAGAACTGACCCCCCTAGTGACAGCGGAGGACCATGTCTGCACCTCATTCTCCGAACTGACCCCCCCCCTAGTGACAGCGGAGGACCATGTCTGCACCTCATTCTCCGAACTGACCCCCCTGGTGACAGCGGAGGACCATGTCTGCACCTCATTCTCCGAACTGACCCCCCCCTAGTGACAGCGGAGGACCATGTCTGCACCTCATTCTCCGAACTGACCCCCCTAGTGACAGCGGAGGACCATGTCTGCACCTCATTCTCCGAACTGACCCCCCCTAGTGACAGCGGAGGACCATGTCTGCACCTCATTCTCCGAACTGACCCCCCCTAGTGACAGCGGAGGACCATGTCTGCACCTCATTCTCCGAACTGACCCCCCCTAGTGACAGCGGAGGACCATGTCTGCACCTCATTCTCCGAACTGACCCCCCCCTAGTGACAGCGGAGGACCATGTCTGCACCTCATTCTCCGAACTGACCCCCCTGGTGACAGCGGAGGACCATGTCTGCACCTCATTCTCCGAACTGACCCCCCTAGTGACAGCGGAGGACCATGTCTGCACCTCATTCTCCGAACTGACCCCCCTAGTGACAGCGGAGGACCATGTCTGCACCTCATTTTCCGAACTGACCCCCCCTAGTGACAGCGGAGGACCATGTCTGCACCTCATTCTCCGAACTGACCCCCCCTAGTGACAGCGGAGGACCATGTCTGCACCTCATTCTCCGAACTGACCCCCCTAGTGACAGCGGAGGACCATGTCTGCACCTCATTCTCCGAACTGACCCCCCCCTAGTGACAGCGGAGGACCATGTCTGCGCCTCATTCTCTGAACTGACCCCCCCTAGTGACAGCGGAGGACCATGTCTGCACCTCATTCTCCAAACTGACCCCCCCCTAGTGACAGCGGAGGACCATGTCTGCACCTCATTCTCCGAACTGACCCCCCCCTAGTGACAGCGGAGGACCATGTCTGCACCTCATTCTCCGAACTGACCCCCCCCCCTAGTGACAGCGGAGGACCATGTCTGCACCTCATTCTCCGAACTGACCCCCCCCTAGTGACAGCGGAGGACCATGTCTGCACCTCATTCTCCGAACTGACCCCCCCTGGTGACAGCGGAGGACCATGTCTGCACCTCATTCTCCGAACTGACCCCCCCTGGTGACAGCGGAGGACCATGTCTGCACCTCATTCTCCGAACTGACCCCCGCCTAGTGACAGCGGAGGACCATGTCTGCACCTCATTCTCCGAACTGACCCCCCTAGTGACAGCGGAGGACCATGTCTGCACCTCATTCTCCGAACTGACCCCCCCTAGTGACAGCGGAGGACCATGTCTGCACCTCATTCTCCGAACTGACCCCCCCTAGTGACAGCGGAGGACCATGTCTGCACCTCATTCTCCGAACTGACCCCCCCTAGTGACAGCGGAGGACCATGTCTGCACCTCATTCTCCGAACTGACCCCCCCTAGTGACAGCGGAGGACCATGTCTGCACCTCATTCTCCGAACTGACCCCCCCTAGTGACAGCGGAGGACCATGTCTGCACCTCATTCTCCGAACTGACCCCCCCCTAGTGACAGCGGAGGACCATGTCTGCACCTCATTCTCCGAACTGACCCCCCCCTAGTGACAGCGGAGGACCATGTCTGCGCCTCATTCTCCGAACTGACCCCCCCCTAGTGACAGCGGAGGACCATGTCTGCGCCTCATTCTCTGAACTGACCCCCCCTAGTGACAGCGGAGGACCATGTCTGCACCTCATTCTCCGAACTGACCCCCCCCTAGTGACAGCGGAGGACCATGTCTGCACCTCATTCTCCGAACTGACCCCCCCTAGTGACAGCGGAGGACCATGTCTGCACCTCATTCTCCGAACTGACCCCCCCTAGTGACAGCGGAGGACCATGTCTGCGCCTCATTCTCCGAACTGACCCCCCTAGTGACAGCGGAGGGACCATGTCTGCACCTCATTCTCCGAACTGACCCCCCCCTAGTGACAGTGGAGGGCCATGTCTGCACCTCATTCTCCGAACTGACCCCCCCCTAGTGACAGCGGAGGACCATGTCTGCACCTCATTCTCTGAACTGATCCCCCCCTAGTGACAGCGGAGGACCATGTCTGCACCTCATTCTCCGAACTAACCCCCCCCCTAGTGACAGCGGAGGACCATGTCTGCACCTCATTCTCCGAACTGACCCCCCCCTAGTGACAGCGGAGGACCATGTCTGCACCTCATTCTCCGAACTGACCCCCCCTAGTGACAGCGGAGGACCATGTCTGCACCTCATTATCCGAACTGACCCCCCCTAGTGACAGTGGAGGACCATGTCTGCGCCTCATTCTCTGATCTGACCCCCCCTAGTGACAGCGGAGGACCATGTCTGCACCTCATTCTCCGAACTGACCCCCCTAGTGACAACGGAGGACCATGTCTGCACCCCCCCCCTAGTGACAGCGGAGGACCATGTCTGCACCTAATTCTCCGAACTGACCCCCCCCTAGTGACAGCGGAGGACCATGTCTGCACCTCATTCTCCGAACTGACCCCCCCCTAGTGACAGCGGAGGACCATGTCTGCACCTCATTCTCCGAACTGACCCCCCCCCTAGTGACAGCGGAGGACCATGTCTGCACCTCATTCTCCGAACTGACCCCCCCCTAGTGACAGCGGAGGACCATGTCTGCACCTCATTTTCCGAACTGACCCCCCCTGGTGACAGCGGAGGACCATGTCTGCACCTCATTCTCCGAACTGACCCCCCCTGGTGACAGCGGAGGACCATGTCTGCACCTCATTCTCCGAACTGACCCCCCCAGTGACAGCGGAGGACCATGTCTGCACCTCATTCTCCGAACTGACCCCCCTAGTGACAGCGGAGGACCATGTCTGCACCTCATTCTCCGAACTGACCCCCCCTAGTGACAGCGGAGGACCATGTCTGCACCTCATTCTCCGAACTGACCCCCCCTAGTGACAGCGGAGGACCATGTCTGCACCTCATTCTCCGAACTGACCCCCCCTAGTGACAGCGGAGGACCATGTCTGCACCTCATTCTCCGAACTGACCCCCCCTAGTGACAGCGGAGGACCATGTCTGCACCTCATTCTCCGAACTGACCCCCCCTAGTGACAGCAGAGGACCATGTCTGCACCTCATTCTCCGAACTGACCCCCCCCTAGTGACAGCGGAGGACCATGTCTGCACCTCATTCTCCGAACTGACCCCCCCCTAGTGACAGCGGAGGACCATGTCTGCGCCTCATTCTCCGAACTGACCCCCCCTAGTGACAGCGGAGGACCATGTCTGCACCTCATTCTCCGAACTGACCCCCCCTAGTGACAACGGAGGACCATGTCTGCACCTCATTCTCCGAACTGACCCCCCCCTAGTGACAGCGGAGGACCATGTCTGCACCTCATTCTCCGAACTGACCCCCCCTAGTGACAGCGGAGGACCATGTCTGCACCTCATTCTCCGAACTGACCCCCCCTAGTGACAGCGGAGGACCATGTCTGCACCTCATTCTCCGAACTGACCCCCCCTAGTGACAGCGGAGGACCATGTCTGCACCTCATTCTCCGAACTGACCCCCCCTAGTGACAGCAGAGGACCATGTCTGCACCTCATTCTCCGAACTGACCCCCCCCCTAGTGACAGCGGAGGACCATGTCTGCACCTCATTCTCCGAACTGACCCCCCCCTAGTGACAGCGGAGGACCATGTCTGCGCCTCATTCTCCGAACTGACCCCCCCTAGTGACAGCGGAGGACCATGTCTGCACCTCATTCTCCGAACTGACCCCCCTAGTGACAGCGGAGGACCATGTCTGCACCTCATTCTCCGAACTGACCCCCCCCCCTAGTGAAAGCGGAGGACCATGTCTGCACCTCATTCTCCGAACTGACCCCCCCCTAGTGACAGCGGAGGACCATGTCTGCACCTCATCCTCCGAACTGACCCCCCTAGTGACAGCGGAGGACCATGTCTGCACCTCATTCTCCGAACTGACCCCCCCTAGTGACAGCGGAGGACCATGTCTACACCTCATTCTCTGATCTGACCCCCCCTAGTGACAGCGGAGGACCATGTCTGCACCTCATTCTCCGAACTGACCCCCCCTAGTGACAGCGGAGGACCATGTCTACACCTCATTCTCTGATCTGACCCCCCCTAGTGACAGCGGAGGACCATGTCTGCACCTCATTCTCCGAACTGACCCCCCTGGTGACAGCGGAGGACCATGTCTGCACCTCATTCTCCGAACTGACCCCCCCCTAGTGACAGCGGAGGACCATGTCTGCACCTCATTCTCCGAACTGACCCCCCTAGTGACAGCGGAGGACCATGTCTGCACCTCATTCTCCGAACTGACCCCCCCTAGTGACAGCGGAGGACCATGTCTGCACCTCATTCTCCGAACTGACCCCCCCTAGTGACAGCGGAGGACCATGTCTGCACCTCATTCTCCGAACTGACCCCCCCTAGTGACAGCGGAGGACCATGTCTGCACCTCATTCTCCGAACTGACCCCCCCCTAGTGACAGCGGAGGACCATGTCTGCACCTCATTCTCCGAACTGACCCCCCTGGTGACAGCGGAGGACCATGTCTGCACCTCATTCTCCGAACTGACCCCCCCTAGTGACAGCGGAGGACCATGTCTGCACCTCATTCTCCGAACTGACCCCCCTAGTGACAGCGGAGGACCATGTCTGCACCTCATTTTCCGAACTGACCCCCCCTAGTGACAGCGGAGGACCATGTCTGCACCTCATTCTCCGAACTGACCCCCCCTAGTGACAGCGGAGGACCATGTCTGCACCTCATTCTCCGAACTGACCCCCCCTAGTGACAGCGGAGGACCATGTCTGCACCTCATTCTCCGAACTGACCCCCCCTAGTGACAGCGGAGGACCATGTCTGCGCCTCATTCTCTGAACTGACCCCCCCTAGTGACAGCGGAGGACCATGTCTGCACCTCATTCTCCGAACTGACCCCCCCCTAGTGACAGCGGAGGACCATGTCTGCACCTCATTCTCCGAACTGACCCCCCCCTAGTGACAGCGGAGGACCATGTCTGCACCTCATTCTCCGAACTGACCCCCCCCCTAGTGACAGCGGAGGACCATGTCTGCACCTCATTCTCCGAACTGACCCCCCCTAGTGACAGCGGAGGACCATGTCTGCACCTCATTCTCCGAACTGACCCCCCCCTGGTGACAGCGGAGGACCATGTCTGCACCTCATTCTCCGAACTGACCCCCCCTGGTGACAGCGGAGGACCATGTCTGCACCTCATTCTCCGAACTGACCCCCCCGCCTAGTGACAGCGGAGGACCATGTCTGCACCTCATTCTCCGAACTGACCCCCCTAGTGACAGCGGAGGACCATGTCTGCACCTCATTCTCCGAACTGACCCCCCCTAGTGACAGCGGAGGACCATGTCTGCACCTCATTCTCCGAACTGACCCCCCCTAGTGACAGCGGAGGACCATGTCTGCACCTCATTCTCCGAACT
>JBBDGP010003766.1:0-146671 GCA_037952835.1 Lithobates septentrionalis | reverse complement strand
AACACAGATTGTCCTCAACCCCCACCGACACCAACACAGATTGTTCTCAACCCCGACTGACACCAACACAGATTGTCCTCAACCCCGACCGACACCAACACAGATTGTCCTCAACCCCGACTGACACCAACACAGATTGTTCTCAACCCCGACTGACACCAACACAGATTGTCCTCAACCCCGACCGACACCAACCCAGATTGTCCTCAACCCCGACCGACACCAACACAGGATTGTCCTCAAACCTGACCGACACCAACCCAGACTGTCCTCAACCCCCCACCGACACCAACACAGATTGTTCTCAACCCCGACTGACACCAACACGGATTGTCCTCAACCCGGACCGACACCAACACAGATTGTCCTCAACCCCCCACCGACACCAACGCAGATTGTCCTCAACCCCCCACCGACACCAACACAGATTGTCCTCAACCCCCCACCGACACCAACACAGATTGTCCTCAAACCTGACCGACACCAACCCAGATTGTCCTCAACCCCCCACCGACACCAACGCAGATTGTCCTCAACCCCGACCGACACCAACACAGATTGTCCTCAACCCTGACCGACACCAACACAGATTGTCCTCAACCCCCCACCGACACCAACACAGATTGTACTCAACCCCCCACCGACACCAACACAGATTGTCCTCAACCCCCCACCGACACCAACACAGATTGTCCTCAATCCCGACTGACACCAACACAGATTGTCCTCAACCCCCCACCGACACCAACACAGATTGTTCTCAACCCCGACCGACACCAACACAGATTGTCCTCAACCCCCGACCGACATCAACACAGATTGTCCTCAACCCCCGACCGACACCAACACAGATTGTCCTCAACCCCCCACCGACACCAACACAGATTGTCCTCAACCCCCCACCGACACCAACACAGATTGTCCTCAACCCCGACTGACACCAACACAGATTGTCCTCAACCCCGACCGACACCAACACAGATTGTCCTCAACCCCGACCGACACCAACACAGATTGTTCTCAACACCGACTGACACCAACACAGATTGTCCTCAAACCTGACCGACACCAACCCAGATTGTCCTCAACCCCGACCGACACCAACCCAGATTGTCCTCAACCCCCCACCGACACCAACACAGATTGTCCTCAACCCCCCACCGACACCAACGCAGATTGTCCTCAACCCCGACCGACACCAACACAGATTGTCCTCAACCCCGACCGACACCAACACAGATTGTCCTCAACCCCGACCGACACCAACCCGGATTGTCCTCAACCCCGACCGACACCAACACAGATTGTCCTCAACCCCGACCGACACCAACACAGATTGTCCTCAACCCCGACTGACACCAACACAGATTGTCCTCAACCCCCACCGACACCAACACAGATTGTCCTCAAACCTGACCGGACACCAACGCAGATTGTCCTCAACCCCGACCGACACCAACACAGATTGTCCTCAACCCCGACCGACACCAACACAGATTGTCCTCAACCCCGACCGACACCAACACAGATTGTCCTCAACCCCCCACCGACACCAACACAGATTGTCCTCAACCCCGACCGACACCAACAGAGATTGTCCTCAACCCTGACCGACACCAACCCGGATTGTCCTCAACCCCCCACCGACACCAACACAGATTGTCCTCATCCCCGACTGACACCAACACAGATTGTCCTCAACCCCGACTGACACCAACACAGATTGTCCTCAACCCCGACCGACACCAACACAGATTGTCCTCAACCCCCCACCGACACCAACACAGATTGTCCTCAACCCCGACCGACACCAACAGAGATTGTCCTCAACCCTGACCGACACCAACCCGGATTGTCCTCAACCCCGACTGACACCAACACAGATTGTCCTCAACCCCCCACCGACACCAACACAGATTGTTCTCAACCCCGACTGACACCAACACAGATTGTCCTCAACCCCGACCGACACCAACACAGATTGTCCTCAACCCCGACCGACACCAACACAGATTGTCCTCAACCCCGACTGACACCAACACAGATTGTTCTCAACCCCGACTGACACCAACACAGATTGTCCTCAACCCCGACCGACACCAACCCAGATTGTCCTCAACCCCGACCGACACCAACACAGATTGTCCTCAAACCTGACCGACACCAACCCAGACTGTCCTCAACCCCCCACCGACACCAACACAGATTGTTCTCAACCCCGACTGACACCAACACAGATTGTCCTCAACCCCCCACCGACACCAACGCAGATTGTCCTCAACCCCCCACCGACACCAACACAGATTGTCCTCAACCCCCCACCGACACCAACACAGATTGTCCTCAAACCTGACCGACACCAACCCAGATTGTCCTCAACCCCCCACCGACACCAACACAGATTGTCCTCAACCCCGACTGACACCAACACAGATTGTCCTCAAACCTGACCGACACCAACACAGATTGTCCTCAACCCCCCACCGACACCAACACAGATTGTCCTCAACCCCCCACCGACACCAACACAGATTGTCCTCAATCCCGACTGACACCAACACAGATTGTCCTCAAACCTGACCGACACCAACACAGATTGTCCTCAACCCCCCACCGACACCAACACAGATTGTCCTCAACCCCCCACCGACACCAACGCAGATTGTCCTCAACCCCCCACCGACACCAACACAGATTGTCCTCAACCCCGACTGACACCAACACAGATTGTCCTCAACCCCCCACCGACACCAACACAGATTGTCCTCAACCCCCGACCGACATCAACACAGATTGTCCTCAACCCCCGACCGACACCAACACAGATTGTCCTCAACCCCCCACCGACACCAACACAGATTGTCCTCAACCCCGACCGACACCAACACAGATTGTCCTCAACCCCCCACCGACACCAACACAGATTGTTCTCAACACCGACTGACACCAACACAGATTGTCCTCAACCCCGACCGACACCAACGCAGATTGTTCTCAACCCCGACTGACACCAACACAGATTGTCCTCAACCCCCACCGACACCAACACAGATTGTCCTCAAACCTGACCGGACACCAACGCAGATTGTCCTCAACCCCGACCGACACCAACACAGATTGTCCTCAACCCCGACCGACACCAACACAGATTGTCCTCAACCCTGACCGACACCAACAGAGATTGTCCTCAACCCCCCACCGACACCAACGCAGATTGTCCTCAAACCTGACCGGACACCAACGCAGATTGTCCTCAACCCCGACCGACACCAACACAGATTGTCCTCAACCCCGACCGACACCAACACAGATTGTCCTCAACCCTGACCGACACCAACAGAGATTGTCCTCAACCCTGACCGACACCAACCCGGATTGTCCTCAACCCCCCACCGACACCAACACAGATTGTTCTCAACACCGACTGACACCAACACAGATTGTCCTCAACCCCGACCGACACCAACGCAGATTGTTCTCAACCCCGACTGACACCAACACAGATTGTCCTCAACCCCCACCGACACCAACACAGATTGTCCTCAAACCTGACCGGACACCAACGCAGATTGTCCTCAACCCCGACCGACACCAACACAGATTGTCCTCAACCCCGACCGACACCAACACAGATTGTCCTCAACCCCGACTGACACCAACAGAGATTGTCCTCAATCCCCCACCGACACCAACACAGATTGTCCTCAACCCCGACCGACACCAACACAGATTGTCCTCAACCCCCCACCGACACCAACACAGATTGTCCTCAACCCCGACTGACACCAACACAGATTGTCCTCAACCCCCCACCGACACCAACACAGATTGTCCTCAACCCCGACTGACACCAACACAGATTGTCCTCAACCCCGACTGACACCAACCCGGATTGTCCTCAACCCCGACCGACACCAACACAGATTGTCCTCAACCCCGACCGACACCAACACAGATTGTCCTCAAACCCGACCGACACCAACACAGATTGTCCTCAACCCCGACCGACACCAACCCAGATTGTCCTCAACCCCGACCGACACCAACACAGATTGTTCTCAACCCCCACCGACACCAACACAGATTGTCCTCAACCCCGACTGACACCAACACAGATTGTCCTCAACCCCGACTGACACCAACCCGGATTGTCCTCAACCCCGACCGACACCAACACAGATTGTCCTCAACCCCGACCGACACCAACACAGATTGTCCTCAACCCCGACCGACACCAACACAGATTGTCCTCAAACCCGACCGACACCAACACAGATTGTCCTCAACCCCCCACCGACACCAACACAGATTGTCCTCAACCCCGACTGACACCAACACAGATTGTTCTCAACCCCGACTGACACCAACACAGATTGTCCTCAACCCCGACCGACACCAACACAGATTGTCCTCAAACCCGACCGACACCAACACAGATTGTCCTCAACCCCGACCGACACCAACCCAGATTGTCCTCAACCCCGACCGACACCAACACAGATTGTCCTCAACCCCGACCGACACCAACACAGATTGTTCTCAACCCCCACCGACACCAACACAGATTGTCCTCAACCCCGACTGACACCAACACAGATTGTCCTCAACCCCGACTGACACCAACCCGGATTGTCCTCAACCCCGACCGACACCAACACAGATTGTCCTCAACCCCGACCGACACCAACACAGATTGTCCTCAACCCCGACCGACACCAACACAGATTGTCCTCAAACCCGACCGACACCAACACAGATTGTCCTCAACCCCCCACCGACACCAACACAGATTGTCCTCAACCCCGACTGACACCAACACAGATTGTCCTCAACCCTGACCGACACCAACACAGATTGTCCTCAACCCCCCACCGACACCAACACAGATTGTTCTCAACCCCGCCCGACACCAACACAGATTGTCCTCAACCCCGACCGACACCAACACAGATTGTCCTCAAACCTGACCGACACCAACCCGGATTGTCCTCAACCCCCCACCGACACCAACACAGATTGTCCTCAACCCCGACCGACACCAACACAGATTGTTCTCAACCCCGACCGACACCAACACAGATTGTCCTCAACCCCGACCGACACCAACACAGATTGTCCTCAACCCCCCACCGACACCAACACAGATTGTCCTCAACCCCCCACCGACACCAACGCAGATTGTCCTCAACCCCCCACCGACACCAACACAGATTGTCCTCAACCCCGCCCGACACCAACACAGATTGTCCTCAACCCCGACCGACACCAACACAGATTGTCCTCAACCCCGACTGACACCAACACAGATTGTCCTCAAACCTGACCGACACCAACCCGGATTGTCCTCAACCCCCCACCGACACCAACACAGATTGTCCTCAACCCCGACCGACACCAACACAGATTGTCCTCAACCCCGACCGACACCAACACAGATTGTCCTCAACCCCCCACCGACACCAACACAGATTGTCCTCAACCCCGCCCGACACCAACACAGATTGTCCTCAACCCCGACCGACACCAACACAGATTGTCCTCAACCCCCCACCGACACCAACACAGATTGTCCTCAACCCCCCACCGACACCAACACAGATTGTCCTCAACCCCGACCGACACCAACACAGATTGTCCTCAAACCTGACCGACACCAACACAGATTGTCCTCAACCCCGACCGACACCAACCCAGATTGTCCTCAACCCCCCACCGACACCAACACAGATTGTCCTCAACCCCCACCGACACCAACACAGATTGTCCTCAACCCCGACCGACACCAACACAGATTGTCCTCAACCCCCCACCGACACCAACACAGATTGTCCTCAACCCCGACCGACACCAACACAGATTGTCCTCAACCCCCCACCGACACCAACACAGATTGTCCTCAACCCCGACCGACACCAACCCAGATTGTCCTCAACCCCCCACCGACACCAACACAGATTGTCCTCAACCCCGAACGACACCAACACAGATTGTCCTCAAACCTGACCGACACCAACACAGATTGTCCTCAACCCCCCCCCACCGACACCAACACAGATTGTCCTCAACCCCCCACCGACACCAACACAGATTGTCCTCAACCCCGACCGACACCAACCCAGATTGTCCTCAAACCTGACCGACACCAACACAGATTGTCCTCAACCCCGACCGACACCAACACAGATTGTCCTCAAACCTGACCGACACCAACACAGATTGTCCTCAACCCCGACCGACACCAACACAGATTGTCCTCAAACCTGACCGACACCAACACAGATTGTCCTCAACCCCCCACCGACACCAACGCAGATTGTCCTCAACCCCGCCCGACACCAACACAGATTGTCCTCAACCCCCCACCGACACCAACCCAGATTGTCCTCAACCCCCCACCGACACCAACACAGATTGTCCTCAACCCCCCACCGACACCAACACAGATTGTCCTCAAACCTGACCGACACCAACCCGGATTGTCCTCAACCCTGACCGACACCAACACAGATTGTCCTCAACCCCCCACCGACACCAACACAGATTGTCCTCAACCCCCCACCGACACCAACGCAGATTGTCCTCAACCCCCCACCGACACCAACACAGATTGTCCTCAAACCTGACCGACACCAACCCGGATTGTCCTCAACCCCCCACCGACACCAACACAGATTGTCCTCAACCCCGACCGACACCAACACAGATTGTCCTCAACCCCGACCGACACCAACACAGATTGTCCTCAACCCCGACCGACACCAACACAGATTGTCCTCAACCCCGACCGACACCAACACAGATTGTCCTCAACCCCGACCGACACCAACACAGATTGTCCTCAAACCTGACCGACACCAACACAGATTGTCCTCAACCCCGACCGACACCAACACAGATTGTCCTCAACCCCCCACCGACACCAACACAGATTGTCCTCAACCCCCGACTGACACCAACACAGATTGTCCTCAAACCTGACCGACACCAACACAGATTGTCCTCAACCCCGACCGACACCAACACAGATTGTCCTCAACCCCCCACCGACACCAACACAGATTGTCCTCAACCCCCCACCGACACCAACACAGTTTGTCCTCAAACCTGACCGACACCAACACAGATTGTCCTCAACCCCGACTGACACCAACCCGGATTGTCCTCAACCCCGACCGACACCAACACAGATTGTCCTCAAACCTGACCGACACCAACCCGGATTGTCCTCAACCCTGACCGACACCAACACAGATTGTCCTCAACCCCCCACCGACACCAACACAGATTGTCCTCAACCCCCCACCGACACCAACGTAGATTGTCCTCAACCCCCCACCGACACCAACACAGATTGTCCTCAAACCTGACCGACACCAACCCGGATTGTCCTCAACCCCCCACCGACACCAACACAGATTGTCCTCAAACCTGACCGACACCAACCCGGATTGTCCTCAACCCCCCCCACCAACACAGATTGTCCTCAAACCTGACCGACACCAACACAGATTGTCCTCAACCCCCCACCGACACCAACGCAGATTGTCCTCAACCCCCCACCGACACCAACACAGATTGTCCTCAACCCCGACCGACACCAACCCAGATTGTCCTCAACCCCCCACCGACACCAACACAGATTGTCCTCAACCCCGACTGACACCAACACAGATTGTCCTCAAACCTGACCGACACCAACCCAGATTGTCCTCAAACCCGACCGACACCAACCCAGATTGTCCTCAACCCCCCACCGACACCAACACAGATTGTTCTCAAACCTGACCGACACCAACCCAGATTGTCCTCAACCCCCCACCGACACCAACACAGATTGTCCTCAACCCCGACCGACACCAACACAGATTGTCCTCAACCCCGACCGACACCAACACAGATTGTCCTCAACCCCGACCGACACCAACACAGATTGTCCTCAACCCCGACCAACACCAACACAGATTGTCCTCAACCCCCCACCGACACCAACACAGATTGTCCTCAACCCCGACCGACACCAACACAGATTGTCCTCAACCCCCCACCGACACCAACACAGATTGTCCTCAACCCCCCACCGACACCAACACAGATTGTCCTCAACCCCCCACCGACACCAACGTAGATTGTCCTCAACCCCCCACCGACACCAACACAGATTGTCCTCAAACCTGACCGACACCAACCCGGATTGTCCTCAACCCCCCACCGACACCAACACAGATTGTCCTCAAACCTGACCGACACCAACCCGGATTGTCCTCAACCCCCCCCACCAACACAGATTGTCCTCAAACCTGACCGACACCAACACAGATTGTCCTCAACCCCCCACCGACACCAACGCAGATTGTCCTCAACCCCCCACCGACACCAACACAGATTGTCCTCAACCCCGACCGACACCAACCCAGATTGTCCTCAACCCCCCACCGACACCAACACAGATTGTCCTCAACCCCGACTGACACCAACACAGATTGTCCTCAAACCTGACCGACACCAACCCAGATTGTCCTCAAACCCGACCGACACCAACCCAGATTGTCCTCAACCCCCCACCGACACCAACACAGATTGTTCTCAAACCTGACCGACACCAACCCAGATTGTCCTCAACCCCCCACCGACACCAACACAGATTGTCCTCAACCCCGACCGACACCAACACAGATTGTCCTCAACCCCGACCGACACCAACACAGATTGTCCTCAACCCCGACCGACACCAACACAGATTGTCCTCAACCCCGACCAACACCAACACAGATTGTCCTCAACCCCCCACCGACACCAACACAGATTGTCCTCAACCCCGACCGACACCAACACAGATTGTCCTCAACCCCCCACCGACACCAACACAGATTGTCCTCAACCCCCCACCGACACCAACACAGATTGTTCTCAACCCCGACTGACACCAACACAGATTGTCCTCAAACCTGACCGACACCAACACAGATTGTCCTCAACCCCCCACCGACACCAACACAGATTGTCCTCAACCCCCCACCGACACCAACACAGATTGTCCTCAACCCCGACCGACACCAACATTGTCCTCAACCCCCCACCGACACCAACACAGATTGTCCTCAACCCCGACTGACACCAACACAGATTGTCCTCAACCCCCCACCGACACCAACACAGATTGTCCTCAACCCCGACCGACACCAACACAGATTGTCCTCAACCCTGACCGACACCAACCCAGATTGTCCTCAACCCCCCACCGACACCAACACAGATTGTCCTCAACCCTGACCGACACCAACACAGATTGTCCTCAACCCCGCCCGACACCAACACAGATTGTCCTCAACCCCCCACCGACACCAACACAGATTGTCCTCAACCCCGACCGACACCAACACAGATTGTCCTCAACCCTGACCGACACCAACCCAGATTGTCCTCAACCCCCCACCGACACCAACACAGATTGTCCTCAACCCCGACCGACACCAACACAGATTGTCCTCAAACCTGACCGACACCAACACAGATTGTCCTCAACCCCGACTGACACCAACACAGATTGTCCTCAACCCCGACCGACACCAACACAGATTGTCCTCAACCCCGACCGACAGCAACACAGATTGTCCTCAACCCCCCACCGACACCAACACAGATTGTCCTCAACCCCCACCGACACCAACACAGATTGTCCTCAACCCCGACCGACACCAACACAGATTGTTCTCAACCCCGCCCGACACCAACACAGATTGTCCTCAACCCCGACCGACACCAACACAGATTGTCCTCAACCCCCCACCGACACCAACACAGATTGTCCTCAACCCCGACCGACACCAACACAGATTGTCCTCAACCCTGACCGACACCAACACAGATTGTCCTCAACCCCGACTGACACCAACACAGATTGTCCTCAACCCCGACTGACACCAACACAGATTGTCCTCAACCCCGACCGACACCAACACAGATTGTCCTCAACCCCGACCGACACCAACACAGATTGTCCTCAACCCCGACCGACACCAACCCAGATTGTCCTCAACCCCCCACCGACACCAACACAGATTGTCCTCAACCCCGACCGACACCAACACAGATTGTCCTCAACCCCGACCGACACCAACACAGATTGTCCTCAAACCTGACCGACACCAACCCGGATTGTCCTCAACCCCCCACCGACACCAACCCAGATTGTCCTCAAACCTGACCGACACCAACCCGGATTGTCCTCAACCCCGACCGACACCAACACAGATTGTCCTCAACCCCGCCCGACACCAACACAGATTGTCCTCAACCCCCCACCGACACCAACCCAGATTGTCCTCAACCCCCCACCGACACCAACACAGATTGTCCTCAAACCTGACCGACACCAACACAGATTGTCATCAACCCCCCACCGACACCAACACAGATTGTCCTCAACCCCCCACCGACACCAACGCAGATTGTCCTCAACCCCCCACCGACACCAACACAGATTGTCCTCAAACCTGACCGACACCAACCCGGATTGTCCTCAACCCCCCACCGACACCAACACAGATTGTCCTCAACCCCGACCGACACCAACACAGATTGTCCTCAAACCTGACCGACACCAACCCGGATTGTCCTCAACCCCGACCGACACCAACACAGATTGTCCTCAAACCTGACCGACACCAACCCGGATTGTCCTCAACCCCCCACCGACACCAACACAGATTGTCCTCAACCCCGACCGACACCAACACAGATTGTCCTCAAACCTGACCGACACCAACACAGATTGTCCTCAACCCCCCACCGACACCAACACAGTTTGTCCTCAAACCTGACCGACACCAACCCGGATTGTCCTCAACCCCGACCGACACCAACCCGGATTGTCCTCAAACCTGACCGACACCAACCCGGATTGTCCTCAAACCTGACCGACACCAACCCGGATTGTCCTCAACCCCGACCGACACCAACACAGATTGTCCTCAAACCTGACCGACACCAACCCAGATTGTCCTCAAACCTGACCGACACCAACCCAGATTGTCCTCAACCCCGACCGACACCAACACAGATTGTCCTCAAACCTGACCGACACCAACCCGGATTGTCCTCAACCCTGACCGACACCAACACAGATTGTCCTCAACCCCCCACCGACACCAACACAGATTGTCCTCAACCCCCCACCGACACCAACACAGATTGTCCTCAAACCTGACCGACACCAACCCGGATTGTCCTCAACCCCCCACCGACACCAACACAGATTGTCCTCAAACCTGACCGACACCAACCCGGATTGTCCTCAACCCCCCCCACCAACACAGATTGTCCTCAAACCTGACCGACACCAACACAGATTGTCCTCAACCCCCCACCGACACCAACGCAGATTGTCCTCAACCCCCCACCGACACCAACACAGATTGTCCTCAACCCCGACCGACACCAACCCAGATTGTCCTCAACCCCCCACCGACACCAACACAGATTGTCCTCAACCCCGACCGACACCAACACAGATTGTCCTCAACCCCGACTGACACCAACACAGATTGTCCTCAAACCTGACCGACACCAACCCAGATTGTCCTCAAACCTGACCGACACCAACACAGATTGTCCTCAACCCCGACCGACACCAACACAGATTGTCCTCAACCCCCCACCGACACCAACACAGATTGTCCTCAACCCCGACCGACACCAACACAGATTGTCCTCAACCCCCCACCGACACCAACACAGATTGTCCTCAACCCCGACCGACACCAACACAGATTGTCCTCAACCCCGACCGACACCAACGCAGATTGTCCTCAACCCCCCACCGACACCAACACAGATTGTCCTCAACCCCGACCGACACCAACACAGATTGTCCTCAACCCCCCACCGACACCAACACAGATTGTTCTCAACCCCGACTGACACCAACACAGATTGTCCTCAACCCCCCACCGACACCAACACAGATTGTCCTCAAACCTGACCGACACCAACACAGATTGTCCTCAACCCCCCACCGACACCAACACAGATTGTCCTCAACCCCCCACCGACACCAACACAGATTGTCCTCAACCCCGACCGACACCAACATTGTCCTCAACCCCCCACCGACACCAACACAGATTGTCCTCAACCCCGACTGACACCAACACAGATTGTCCTCAACCCCGACTGACACCAACACAGATTGTTCTCAACACCGACTGACACCAACCCAGATTGTCCTCAACCCCCCACCGACACCAACACAGATTGTCCTCAACCCCCCACCGACACCAACGCAGATTGTTCTCAACCCCGACTGACACCAACACAGATTGTTCTCAACCCCGACTGACACCAACACAGATTGTCCTCAACCCTGACCGACACCAACACAGATTGTCCTCAACCCCCCACCGACACCAACACAGATTGTCCTCAACCCCCCACCGACACCAACGCAGATTGTCCTCAACCCCCCACCGACACCAACGCAGATTGTCCTCAACCCCGACTGACACCAACACAGATTGTCCTCAACCCCCCACCGACACCAACGCAGATTGTCCTCAACCCCCCACCGACACCAACACAGATTGTCCTCAACCCCGCCCGACACCAACACAGATTGTCCTCAACCCCGACCGACACCAACACAGATTGTCCTCAACCCCCCACCGACACCAACACAGATTGTCCTCAACCCCCCACCGACACCAACGCAGATTGTCCTCAACCCCCCACCGACACCAACACAGATTGTCCTCAACCCCGACTGACACCAACACAGATTGTCCTCAACCCCGACCGACACCAACACAGATTGTCCTCAACCCCGACCGACACCAACACAGATTGTCCTCAACCCCGACCGACACCAACACAGATTGTCCTCAACCCCGACCGACACCAACACAGATTGTCCTCAACCCCGACCGACACCAACACAGATTGTCCTCAACCCCCCACCGACACCAACACAGATTGTCCTCAACCCCGACCGACACCAACACAGATTGTCCTCAACCCCCCACCGACACCAACACAGATTGTCCTCAACCCCAACCGACACCAACCCAGATTGTCCTCAACCCCGACCGACACCAACACAGATTGTCCTCAAACCTGACCGACACCAACCCAGACTGTCCTCAACCCCCCACCGACACCAACACAGATTGTTCTCAACCCCGACTGACACCAACACAGATTGTCCTCAACCCGGACCGACACCAACACAGATTGTCCTCAACCCCCCACCGACACCAACGCAGATTGTCCTCAACCCCCCACCGACACCAACACAGATTGTCCTCAACCCCCCACCGACACCAACACAGATTGTCCTCAAACCTGACCGACACCAACCCAGATTGTCCTCAACCCCCCACCGACACCAACGCAGATTGTCCTCAACCCCGACCGACACCAACACAGATTGTCCTCAACCCCGACCGACACCAACACAGATTGTCCTCAACCCCCCACCGACACCAACACAGATTGTCCTCAACCCCCCACCGACACCAACACAGATTGTCCTCAACCCCGACTGACACCAACCCGGATTGTCCTCAACCCCGACCGACACCAACCCAGATTGTCCTCAACCCCCCACCGACACCAACGCAGATTGTCCTCAAACCTGACCGACACCAACCCGGATTGTCCTCAACCCCGACCGACACCAACACAGATTGTCCTCAACCCCGACCGACACCAACACAGATTGTCCTCAACCCTGACCGACACCAACACAGATTGTCCTCAACCCTGACCGACACCAACACAGATTGTCCTCAACCCCCCACCGACACCAACGCAGATTGTCCTCAACCCCCCACCGACACCAACACAGATTGTCCTCAACCCCGACCGACACCAACACAGATTGTCCTCAACCCCGACCGACACCAACACAGATTGTCCTCAACCCCGACCGACACCAACACAGATTGTCCTCAACCCCGACCGACAGCAACACAGATTGTCCTCAACCCCCCACCGACACCAACACAGATTGTTCTCAACCCCGACTGACACCAACACAGATTGTCCTCAACCCCGACCGACACCAACACAGATTGTCCTCAACCCCGACCGACACCAACACAGATTGTCCTCAACCCCGACTGACACCAACACAGATTGTCCTCAACCCCGACCGACACCAACCCAGATTGTCCTCAACCCCGACCGACACCAACACAGATTGTCCTCAACCCCGACCGACACCAACACAGATTGTCCTCAAACCTGACCGACACCAACCCAGACTGTCCTCAACCCCGACTGACACCAACACGGATTGTCCTCAACCCGGACCGACACCAACACAGATTGTCCTCAACCCCCCACCGACACCAACGCAGATTGTCCTCAACCCCCCACCGACACCAACACAGATTGTCCTCAACCCCCCACCGACACCAACACAGATTGTCCTCAAACCTGACCGACACCAACCCAGATTGTCCTCAACCCCCCACCGACACCAACGCAGATTGTCCTCAACCCCGACCGACACCAACACAGATTGTCCTCAACCCTGACCGACACCAACACAGATTGTCCTCAACCCCCCACCGACACCAACACAGATTGTCCTCAACCCCCCACCGACACCAACACAGATTGTCCTCAACCCCGACTGACACCAACCCGGATTGTCCTCAACCCCCCACCGACACCAACACAGATTGTCCTCAACCCCCCACCGACACCAACGCAGATTGTCCTCAAACCTGACCGACACCAACCCGGATTGTCCTCAACCCCGACCGACACCAACCCAGATTGTCCTCAACCCCGACCGACACCAACACAGATTGTCCTCAACCCTGACCGACACCAACACAGATTGTCCTCAACCCCCCACCGACACCAACGCAGATTGTCCTCAACCCCCCACCGACACCAACACAGATTGTCCTCAAACCTGACCGACACCAACCCGGATTGTCCTCAACCCCCCACCGACACCAACACAGATTGTCCTCAACCCCGACCGACACCAACACAGATTGTCCTCAACCCCGACCGACACCAACACAGATTGTCCTCAACCCCCCCCACCGACACCAACACAGATTGTCCTCAAACCTGACCGGACACCAACGCAGATTGTCCTCAACCCCGACCGACACCAACACAGATTGTCCTCAACCCCGACCGACACCAACACAGATTGTCCTCAACCCCGACCGACACCAACACAGATTGTCCTCAAACCTGACCGACACCAACCCAGATTGTCCTCAACCCCCCACCGACACCAACGCAGATTGTCCTCAACCCCGCCCGACACCAACACAGATTGTCCTCAACCCCCCACCGACACCAACCCAGATTGTCCTCAACCCCCCACCGACACCAACACAGATTGTCCTCAACCCCCCACCGACACCAACACAGATTGTCCTCAACCCCCCACCGACACCAACACAGATTGTCCTCAAACCTGACCGACACCAACCCGGATTGTCCTCAACCCTGACCGACACCAACACAGATTGTCCTCAACCCCCCACCGACACCAACACAGATTGTCCTCAACCCCCCACCGACACCAACGCAAATTGTCCTCAACCCCCCACCGACACCAACACAGATTGTCCTCAAACCTGACCGACACCAACCCGGATTGTCCTCAACCCCCCACCGACACCAACACAGATTGTCCTCAACCCCGACCGACACCAACACAGATTGTCCTCAACCCTGACCGACACCAACACAGATTGTCCTCAACCCCGACCGACACCAACACAGATTGTCCTCAACCCCCCACCGACACCAACACAGATTGTTCTCAAACCTGACCGACACCAACCCAGATTGTCCTCAACCCCGACCGACACCAACACAGATTGTTCTCAACCCCGACCGACACCAACCCGGATTGTCCTCAAACCTGACCGACACCAACCCGGATTGTCCTCAACCCCGACCGACACCAACACAGATTGTCCTCAACCCCCCACCGACACCAACACAGATTGTCCTCAACCCCCCACCGACACCAACACAGATTGTCCTCAACCCCCCACCGACACCAACACAGATTGTCCTCAACCCCCCACCGACACCAACCCGGATTGTCCTCAAACCTGACCGACACCAACCCGGATTGTCCTCAACCCCCCACCGACACCAACACAGATTGTCCTCAAACCTGACCGACACCAACCCGGATTGTCCTCAACCCCGACCGACACCAACACAGATTGTCCTCAACCCCGACCGACACCAACACAGATTGTCCTCAAACCTGACCGACACCAACCCAGATTGTCCTCAACCCCGACCGACACCAACACAGATTGTCCTCAAACCTGACCGACACCAACACAGATTGTCCTCAAACCTGACCGACACCAACCCAGATTGTCCTCAAACCTGACCGACACCAACACAGATTGTCCTCAACCCCGACCGACACCAACACAGATTGTCCTCAACCCCCCACCGACACCAACACAGATTGTCCTCAACCCCCCACCGACACCAACGCAGATTGTCCTCAACCCCCCACCGACACCAACACAGATTGTCCTCAACCCCGACCGACACCAACACAGATTGTCCTCAAACCTGACCGACACCAACCCGGATTGTCCTCAACCCCCCACCGACACCAACACAGATTGTCCTCAACCCCCGACCGACACCAACACAGATTGTCCTCAAACCTGACCGACACCAACACAGATTGTCCTCAAACCTGACCGACACCAACCCAGATTGTCCTCAACCCCCCCCACCAACACAGATTGTCCTCAAACCTGACCGACACCAACACAGATTGTCCTCAACCCCCCACCGACACCAACACAGATTGTCCTCAACCCCGACCGACACCAACCCAGATTGTCCTCAACCCCCCACCGACACCAACACAGATTGTCCTCAACCCCGACCGACACCAACACAGATTGTCCTCAAACCTGACCGACACCAACCCAGATTGTCCTCAAACCTGACCGACACCAACCCAGATTGTCCTCAACCCCCCACCGACACCAACGCAGCTTGTCCTCAACCCCGCCCGACACCAACACAGATTGTCCTCAACCCCCCACCGACACCAACCCAGATTGTCCTCAACCCCCCACCGACACCAACACAGATTGTTCTCAACCCCGACTGACACCAACACAGATTGTCCTCAACCCCCCACCGACACCAACACAGATTGTCCTCAACCCCCCACCGACACCAACGCAGATTGTCCTCAACCCCCCACCGACACCAACACAGATTGTTCTCAAACCTGACCGACACCAACCCGGATTGTCCTCAACCCCCCACCGACACCAACGCAGATTGTCCTCAACCCCGCCCGACACCAACACAGATTGTCCTCAACCCCCCACCGACACCAACCCAGATTGTCCTCAACCCCCCACCGACACCAACACAGATTGTCCTCAACCCCCCACCGACACCAACACAGATTGTCCTCAAACCTGACCGACACCAACCCGGATTGTCCTCAACCCTGACCGACACCAACACAGATTGTCCTCAACCCCCCACCGACACCAACACAGATTGTCCTCAACCCCCCACCGACACCAACGCAGATTGTCCTCAACCCCCCACCGACACCAACACAGATTGTCCTCAAACCTGACCGACACCAACCCGGATTGTCCTCAACCCCCCACCGACACCAACACAGATTGTCCTCAACCCCGACCGACACCAACACAGATTGTCCTCAAACCTGACCGACACCAACACAGATTGTCCTCAACCCCGACCGACACCAACACAGATTGTCCTCAACCCCCCACCGACACCAACACAGTTTGTCCTCAACCCCGACCGACACCAACACAGATTGTCCTCAACCCCGACCGACACCAACCCGGATTGTCCTCAAACCTGACCGACACCAACACAGATTGTCCTCAACCCCGACCGACACCAACACAGATTGTCCTCAACCCCGACTGACACCAACCCGGATTGTCCTCAACCCCGACCGACACCAACCCGGATTGTCCTCAAACCTGACCGACACCAACCCGGATTGTCCTCAAACCTGACCGACACCAACCCGGATTGTCCTCAAACCTGACCGACACCAACCCAGATTGTCCTCAAACCTGACCGACACCAACCCAGATTGTCCTCAACCCCGACCGACACCAACACAGATTGTCCTCAAACCTGACCGACACCAACCCGGATTGTCCTCAACCCTGACCGACACCAACACAGATTGTCCTCAACCCCCCACCGACACCAACACAGATTGTCCTCAACCCCCCACCGACACCAACGCAGATTGTCCTCAACCCCCCACCGACACCAACACAGATTGTCCTCAAACCTGACCGACACCAACCCGGATTGTCCTCAACCCCCCACCGACACCAACACAGATTGTCCTCAAACCTGACCGACACCAACCCGGATTGTCCTCAACCCCCCCCACCAACACAGATTGTCCTCAAACCTGACCGACACCAACACAGATTGTCCTCAACCCCCCACCGACACCAACGCAGATTGTCCTCAACCCCCCACCGACACCAACACAGATTGTCCTCAACCCCGACCGACACCAACCCAGATTGTCCTCAACCCCCCACCGACACCAACACAGATTGTCCTCAACCCCGACCGACACCAACACAGATTGTCCTCAAGCCCGACTGACACCAACACAGATTGTCCTCAAACCTGACCGACACCAACCCAGATTGTCCTCAACCCCCCACCGACACCAACACAGATTGTCCTCAACCCCGACCGACACCAACACAGATTGTCCTCAACCCCCCACCGACACCAACACAGATTGTCCTCAACCCCGACCGACACCAACACAGATTGTCCTCAACCCCGACCGACACCAACGCAGATTGTCCTCAACCCCCCACCGACACCAACACAGATTGTCTTCAACCCCGACCGACACCAACACAGATTGTCCTCAACCCCCCACCGACACCAACACAGATTGTTCTCAACCCCGACTGACACCAACACAGATTGTCCTCAAACCTGACCGACACCAACCCAGATTGTCCTCAACCCCGACCGACACCAACACAGATTGTCCTCAACCCCCCACCGACACCAACACAGATTGTCCTCAACCCCGACCGACACCAACACAGATTGTCCTCAACCCCGACCGACACCAACGCAGATTGTCCTCAACCCCCCACCGACACCAACACAGATTGTCTTCAACCCCGACCGACACCAACACAGATTGTCCTCAACCCCCCACCGACACCAACACAGATTGTTCTCAACCCCGACTGACACCAACACAGATTGTCCTCAAACCTGACCGACACCAACACAGATTGTCCTCAACCCCCCACCGACACCAACACAGATTGTCCTCAACCCCCCACCGACACCAACACAGATTGTCCTCAACCCCGACCGACACCAACATTGTCCTCAACCCCCCACCGACACCAACACAGATTGTCCTCAACCCCGACTGACACCAACACAGATTGTCCTCAACCCCGACTGACACCAACACAGATTGTTCTCAACACCGACTGACACCAACCCAGATTGTCCTCAACCCCCCACCGACACCAACACAGATTGTCCTCAACCCCCCACCGACACCAACACAGATTGTCCTCAACCCCCCACCGACACCAACGCAGATTGTTCTCAACCCCGACTGACACCAACACAGATTGTTCTCAACCCCGACTGACACCAACACAGATTGTCCTCAACCCTGACCGACACCAACACAGATTGTCCTCAACCCCCCACCGACACCAACACAGATTGTCCTCAACCCCCCACCGACACCAACGCAGATTGTCCTCAACCCCCCACCGACACCAACGCAGATTGTCCTCAACCCCGACTGACACCAACACAGATTGTCCTCAACCCCCCACCGACACCAACGCAGATTGTCCTCAACCCCCCACCGACACCAACACAGATTGTCCTCAACCCCGCCCGACACCAACACAGATTGTCCTCAACCCCGACCGACACCAACACAGATTGTCCTCAACCCCCCACCGACACCAACACAGATTGTCCTCAACCCCCCACCGACACCAACGCAGATTGTCCTCAACCCCCCACCGACACCAACACAGATTGTCCTCAACCCCGACTGACACCAACACAGATTGTCCTCAACCCCGACCGACACCAACACAGATTGTCCTCAACCCCGACCGACACCAACACAGATTGTCCTCAACCCCGACCGACACCAACACAGATTGTCCTCAACCCCCCACCGACACCAACACAGATTGTCCTCAACCCCGACTGACACCAACACAGATTGTCCTCAACCCCCCACCGACACCAACACAGATTGTCCTCAAACCTGACCGACACCAACACAGATTGTCCTCAACCCCGACCGACACCAACACAGATTGTCCTCAACCCCGACCGACACCAACACAGATTGTCCTCAACCCCCCACCGACACCAACACAGATTGTCCTCAACCCCGACCGACACCAACACAGATTGTCCTCAACCCCGACCGACACCAACACAGATTGTCCTCAACCCCGACCGACACCAACACAGATTGTCCTCAACCCCGACCGACACCAACACAGATTGACCTCAACCCCCCACCGACACCAACACAGATTGTCCTCAACCCCGACCGACACCAACACAGATTGTCCTCAACCCCGACCGACACCAACACAGATTGTCCTCAACCCCCCACCGACACCAACACAGATTGTCCTCAACCCCGACTGACACCAACACAGATTGTTCTCAACCCCGACTGACACCAACACAGATTGTCCTCAACCCCGACCGACACCAACACAGATTGTCCTCAACCCCGACTGACACCAACACAGATTGTCCTCAACCCCGACCGACACCAACCCAGACTGTCCTCAACCCCCCACCGACACCAACACAGATTGTCCTCAACCCCGACCGACACCAACCCAGATTGTCCTCAACCCCGACCGACACCAACCCAGATTGTCCTCAACCCCGACCGACACCAACACAGATTGTCCTCAAACCTGACCGACACCAACCCAGACTGTCCTCAACCCCCCACCGACACCAACACAGATTGTTCTCAACCCCGACTGACACCAACACAGATTGTCCTCAACCCGGACCGACACCAACACAGATTGTCCTCAACCCCCCACCGACACCAACGCAGATTGTCCTCAACCCCCCACCGACACCAACACAGATTGTCCTCAACCCCCCACCGACACCAACACAGATTGTCCTCAAACCTGACCGACACCAACGCAGATTGTCCTCAACCCCGACCGACACCAACACAGATTGTCCTCAACCCTGACCGACACCAACACAGATTGTCCTCAACCCCCCACCGACACCAACACAGATTGTCCTCAACCCCCCACCGACACCAACACAGATTGTCCTCAACCCCGACTGACACCAACCCGGATTGTCCTCAACCCCCCACCGACACCAACGCAGATTGTCCTCAAACCTGACCGACACCAACCCGGATTGTCCTCAACCCCGACCGACACCAACCCAGATTGTCCTCAACCCCCCACCGACACCAACGCAGATTGTCCTCAAACCTGACCGACACCAACCCGGATTGTCCTCAACCCCGACCGACACCAACACAGATTGTCCTCAACCCCGACCGACACCAACACAGATTGTCCTCAACCCTGACCGACACCAACACAGATTGTCCTCAACCCCCCACCGACACCAACGCAGATTGTCCTCAACCCCCCACCGACACCAACACAGATTGTCCTCAAACCTGACCGACACCAACCCGGATTGTCCTCAACCCCGACCGACACCAACAGAGATTGTCCTCAACCCCGACCGACACCAACACAGATTGTCCTCAACCCCGACCGACAGCAACACAGATTGTCCTCAACCCCCCACCGACACCAACACAGATTGTTCTCAACCCCGACTGACACCAACACAGATTGTCCTCAACCCCGACCGACACCAACACAGATTGTCCTCAACCCCGACCGACACCAACACAGATTGTCCTCAACCCCGACCGACACCAACACAGATTGTTCTCAACCCCGACTGACACCAACCCGGATTGTCCTCAACCCCGACCGACACCAACACAGATTGTCCTCAACCCCCCACCGACACCAACATTGTCCTCAACCCCGACCGACACCAACACAGATTGTTCTCAACCCCGACCGACACCAACACAGATTGTCCTCAACCCCGACCGACACCAACACAGATTGTCCTCAACCCCGACCGACACCAACACAGATTGTCCTCAACCCCGACTGACACCAACACAGATTGTCCTCAACCCCGACTGACACCAACACAGATTGTTCTCAACCCCGACTGACACCAACACAGATTGTCCTCAACCCCGACCGACACCAACCCAGATTGTCCTCAACCCCGACCGACACCAACACAGATTGTCCTCAAATCTGACCGACACCAACCCAGATTGTCCTCAACCCTGACCGACACCAACACAGATTGTCCTCAACCCCCCACCGACACCAACACAGATTGTCCTCAACCCCCCACCGACACCAACACAGATTGTCCTCAACCCCGACTGACACCAACCCGGATTGTCCTCAACCCCGACCGACACCAACCCAGATTGTCCTCAACCCCCCACCGACACCAACGCAGATTGTCCTCAAACCTGACCGACACCAACCCGGATTGTCCTCAACCCCGACCGACACCAACCCAGATTGTCCTCAACCCCGACCGACACCAACACAGATTGTCCTCAACCCTGACCGACACCAACACAGATTGTCCTCAACCCCCCACCGACACCAACGCAGATTGTCCTCAACCCCCCACCGACACCAACACAGATTGTCCTCAAACCTGACCGACACCAACCCGGATTGTCCTCAACCCCCCACCGACACCAACACAGATTGTCCTCAACCCCGACCGACACCAACACAGATTGTCCTCAACCCCGACCGACACCAACACAGATTGTCCTCAACCCCCCCCCACCGACACCAACACAGATTGTCCTCAAACCTGACCGGACACCAACGCAGATTGTCCTCAACCCCGACCGACACCAACACAGATTGTCCTCAACCCCGACTGACACCAACACAGATTGTCCTCAACCCCGACCGACACCAACACAGATTGTCCTCAAACCTGACCGACACCAACCCAGATTGTCCTCAACCCCCCACCGACACCAACGCAGATTGTCCTCAACCCCGCCCGACACCAACACAGATTGTCCTCAACCCCCCACCGACACCAACCCAGATTGTCCTCAACCCCCCACCGACACCAACACAGATTGTCCTCAACCCCCCACCGACACCAACACAGATTGTCCTCAACCCCCCACCGACACCAACACAGATTGTCCTCAACCCCCCACCGACACCAACACAGATTGTCCTCAAACCTGACCGACACCAACCCGGATTGTCCTCAACCCTGACCGACACCAACACAGATTGTCCTCAACCCCCCACCGACACCAACACAGATTGTCCTCAACCCCCCACCGACACCAACGCAGATTGTCCTCAACCCCCCACCGACACCAACACAGATTGTCCTCAAACCTGACCGACACCAACCCGGATTGTCCTCAACCCCCCACCGACACCAACACAGATTGTCCTCAACCCTGACCGACACCAACACAGATTGTCCTCAAACCTGACCGACACCAACCCGGATTGTCCTCAACCCCCCACCGACACCAACACAGATTGTCCTCAACCCCGACCGACACCAACACAGATTGTCCTCAACCCCCCACCGACACCAACACAGATTGTTCTCAAACCTGACCGACACCAACCCAGATTGTCCTCAACCCCGACCGACACCAACACAGATTGTTCTCAACCCCGACCGACACCAACCCGGATTGTCCTCAAACCTGACCGACACCAACCCGGATTGTCCTCAACCCCGACCGACACCAACACAGATTGTCCTCAACCCCCCACCGACACCAACACAGATTGTCCTCAACCCCCCACCGACACCAACACAGATTGTCCTCAACCCCCCACCGACACCAACACAGATTGTCCTCAACCCCCCACCGACACCAACCCGGATTGTCCTCAAACCTGACCGACACCAACCCGGATTGTCCTCAAACCTGACCGACACCAACCCGGATTGTCCTCAACCCCGACCGACACCAACACAGATTGTCCTCAAACCTGACCGACACCAACCCAGATTGTCCTCAAACCTGACCGACACCAACCCAGATTGTCCTCAACCCCGACCGACACCAACACAGATTGTCCTCAAACCTGACCGACACCAACACAGATTGTCCTCAAACCTGACCGACACCAACCCAGATTGTCCTCAACCCCGACCGACACCAACACAGATTGTCCTCAACCCCGACCGACACCAACACAGATTGTCCTCAACCCCCCACCGACACCAACGCAGATTGTCCTCAACCCCCCACCGACACCAACACAGATTGTCCTCAACCCCGACCGACACCAACACAGATTGTCCTCAAACCTGACCGACACCAACCCGGATTGTCCTCAACCCCCCACCGACACCAACACAGATTGTCCTCAACCCCCGACCGACACCAACACAGATTGTCCTCAAACCTGACCGACACCAACACAGATTGTCCTCAAACCTGACCGACACCAACCCAGATTGTCCTCAACCCCCCCCACCAACACAGATTGTCCTCAAACCTGACCGACACCAACACAGATTGTCCTCAACCCCCCACCGACACCAACACAGATTGTCCTCAACCCCGACCGACACCAACCCAGATTGTCCTCAACCCCCCACCGACACCAACACAGATTGTCCTCAACCCCGACCGACACCAACACAGATTGTCCTCAAACCTGACCGACACCAACCCAGATTGTCCTCAAACCTGACCGACACCAACCCAGATTGTCCTCAACCCCCCACCGACACCAACGCAGCTTGTCCTCAACCCCGCCCGACACCAACACAGATTGTCCTCAACCCCCCACCGACACCAACCCAGATTGTCCTCAACCCCCCACCGACACCAACACAGATTGTTCTCAACCCCGACTGACACCAACACAGATTGTCCTCAACCCCCCACCGACACCAACACAGATTGTCCTCAACCCCCCACCGACACCAACGCAGATTGTCCTCAACCCCCCACCGACACCAACACAGATTGTTCTCAACCCCGACTGACACCAACACAGATTGTCCTCAACCCCCCACCGACACCAACACAGATTGTCCTCAACCCCCCACCGACACCAACACAGATTGTCCTCAACCCCCCACCGACACCAACGCAGATTGTCCTCAACCCCCCACCGACACCAACACAGATTGTTCTCAACCCCGCCCGACACCAACACAGATTGTCCTCAACCCCGACCGACACCAACACAGATTGTCCTCAACCCCCCACCGACACCAACACAGATTGTCCTCAACCCCGACCGACACCAACACAGATTGTCCTCAACCCCGACCGACACCAACGCAGATTGTCCTCAACCCCCCACCGACACCAACACAGATTGTCCTCAAACCTGACCGACACCAACACAGATTGTCCTCAACCCCGACCGACACCAACACAGATTGTCCTCAACCCCCCACCGACACCAACACAGATTGTCCTCAACCCCCCACCGACACCAACGCAGATTGTCCTCAACCCCCCACCGACACCAACACAGATTGTCCTCAACCCCGACTGACACCAACAGAGATTGTCCTCAACCCCGACCGACACCAACACAGATTGTTCTCAACCCCGACCGACACCAACACAGATTGTCCTCAACCCCGACCGACACCAACACAGATTGTCCTCAACCCCCCACCGACACCAACACAGATTGTCCTCAACCCCCCACCGACACCAACGCAGATTGTCCTCAACCCCCCACCGACACCAACACAGATTGTCCTCAACCCCGACTGACACCAACACAGATTGTCCTCAACCCTGACCGACACCAACACAGATTGTCCTCAACCCCCCACCGACACCAACACAGATTGTCCTCAACCCCGACCGACACCAACCCAGATTGTCCTCAACCCCGACCGACACCAACACAGATTGTCCTCAACCCCGACCGACACCAACCCAGATTGTCCTCAACCTCCCACCGACACCAACACAGATTGTTCTCAACCCCCGACCGACACCAACACAGATTGTCCTCAACCCGGACCGACACCAACACAGATTGTCCTCAACCCCCCACCGACACCAACGCAGATTGTCCTCAACCCCCCACCGACACCAACACAGATTGTCCTCAACCCCCCACCGACACCAACACAGATTGTCCTCAAACCTGACCGACACCAACCCAGATTGTCCTCAACCCCCCACCGACACCAACGCAGATTGTCCTCAACCCCGACCGACACCAACACAGATTGTCCTCAACCCTGACCGACACCAACACAGATTGTCCTCAACCCCCCACCGACACCAACACAGATTGTCCTCAACCCCCCACCGACACCAACACGGATTGTCCTCAACCCCCCACCGACACCAACACAGATTGTCCTCAACCCCGACCGACACCAACACAGATTGTCCTCAACCCCGACCGACACCAACACAGATTGTCCTCAACCCCGACTGACACCAACACAGATTGTCCTCAACCCCGACTGACACCAACCCGGATTGTCCTCAACCCCGACCGAATCCAACCCGGATTGTCCTCAACCCCGACCGACACCAACACAGATTGTCCTCAACCCCGACCGACACCAACACAGATTGTCCTCAACCCCGACCGACACCAACACAGATTGTCCTCAAACCTGACCGACACCAACCCAGATTGTCCTCAACCCCCCACCGACACCAACGCAGATTGTCCTCAACCCCGCCCGACACCAACACAGATTGTCCTCAACCCCCCACCGACACCAACCCAGATTGTCCTCAACCCCCCACCGACACCAACACAGATTGTCCTCAACCCCCCACCGACACCAACACAGATTGTCCTCAACCCCCCACCGACACCAACACAGATTGTCCTCAAACCTGACCGACACCAACCCGGATTGTCCTCAACCCTGACCGACACCAACACAGATTGTCCTCAACCCCCCACCGACACCAACACAGATTGTCCTCAACCCCCCACCGACACCAACGCAGATTGTCCTCAACCCCCCACCGACACCAACACAGATTGTCCTCAAACATGACCGACACCAACCCGGATTGTCCTCAACCCCCCACCGACACCAACACAGATTGTCCTCAACCCCGACCGACACCAACACAGATTGTCCTCAACCCTGACCGACACCAACACAGATTGTCCTCAAACCTGACCGACACCAACACAGATTGTCCTCAACCCCGACCGACACCAACACAGATTGTCCTCAACCCCGACCGACACCAACACAGATTGTCCTCAACACCGACCGACACCAACACAGATTGTCCTCAACCCCGACCGACACCAACACAGATTGTCCTCAACCCCGACCGACACCAACACAGATTGTCCTCAACCCCGACCGACACCAACACAGATTGTCCTCAACCCCGACCGACACCAACACAGATTGTCCTCAACCCCGACCGACACCAACACAGATTGTCCTCAAACCCGACCGACACCAACCCAGATTGTCCTCAACCCCGACTGACACCAACACAGATTGTCCTCAACCCCGACTGACACCAACACAGATTGTCCTCAACCCCGACCGACACCAACACAGATTGTCCTCAACCCCCCACCGACACCAACACAGATTGTCCTCAACCCCGACCGACACCAACACAGATTGTCCTCAACCCCGACCGACACCAACACAGATTGTCCTCAACCCCCCACCGACACCAACACAGATTGTCCTCAACCCCGACCGACACCAACACAGATTGTCCTCAACCCCCCACCGACACCAACACAGATTGTCCTCAACCCCGACCGACACCAACACAGATTGTCCTCAAACCCGACCGACACCAACCCAGATTGTCCTCAACCCCGACTGACACCAACACAGATTGTCCTCAACCCCGACCGACACCAACACAGATTGTCCTCAACCCCGACCGACACCAACACAGATTGTCCTCAACCCCCCACCGACACCAACACAGATTGTCCTCAACCCCCCACCGACACCAACGCAGATTGTCCTCAACCCCGACTGACACCAACCCGGATTGTCCTCAACCCCGACCGAATCCAACCCGGATTGTCCTCAACCCCGACCGACACCAACACAGATTGTCCTCAACCCCGACCGACACCAACACAGATTGTCCTCAAACCTGACCGACACCAACCCAGATTGTCCTCAACCCCCCACCGACACCAACGCAGATTGTCCTCAACCCCGACCGACACCAACACAGATTGTCCTCAAACCTGACCGACACCAACCCGGATTGTCCTCAACCCCCCACCGACACCAACCCAGATTGTCCTCAACCCCCCACCGACACCAACACAGATTGTCCTCAACCCCCCACCGACACCAACACAGATTGTCCTCAACCCCCCACCGACACCAACACAGATTGTCCTCAAACCTGACCGACACCAACCCGGATTGTCCTCAACCCTGACCGACACCAACACAGATTGTCCTCAACCCCCCACCGACACCAACACAGATTGTCCTCAACCCCCCACCGACACCAACGCAGATTGTCCTCAACCCCCCACCGACACCAACACAGATTGTCCTCAAACCTGACCGACACCAACCCGGATTGTCCTCAACCCCCCACCGACACCAACACAGATTGTCCTCAACCCCGACCGACACCAACACAGATTGTCCTCAAACCTGACCGACACCAACACAGATTGTCCTCAACCCCGACCGACACCAACACAGATTGTCCTCAACCCCCCACCGACACCAACACAGATTGTTCTCAAACCTGACCGACACCAACCCAGATTGTCCTCAACCCCCCACCGACACCAACACAGATTGTCCTCAACCCCGACCGACACCAACACAGATTGTTCTCAACCCCGACCAACACCAACCCGGATTGTCCTCAAACCTGACCGACACCAACACAGATTGTCCTCAACCCCCCACCGACACCAACACAGATTGTCCTCAACCCCCCACCGACACCAACACAGATTGTCCTCAACCCCCCACCGACACCAACACAGATTGTCCTCAACCCCCACCGACACCAACCCGGATTGTCCTCAAACCTGACCGACACCAACCCGGATTGTCCTCAAACCTGACCGACACCAACCCGGATTGTCCTCAACCCCGACCGACACCAACACAGATTGTCCTCAAACCTGACCGACACCAACCCAGATTGTCCTCAAACCTGACCGACACCAACACAGATTGTCCTCAAACCTGACCGACACCAACACAGATTGTCCTCAACCCCCCACCGACACCAACACAGATTGTCCTCAACCCCCCACCGACACCAACACAGATTGTCCTCAACCCCCCACCGACACCAACACAGATTGTCCTCAACCCCCACCGACACCAACCCGGATTGTCCTCAACCCCGACCGACACCAACGCAGATTGTCCTCAACCCCGACTGACACCAACACAGATTGTCCTCAACCCCCCACCGACACCAACGCAGATTGTTCTCAACCCCCAACCGACACCAACACAGATTGTCCTCAACCCCCCACCGACACCAACGCAGATTGTTCTCAACCCCGACTGACACCAACACAGATTGTCCTCAACCCCGACCGACACCAACACAGATTGTCCTCAACCCCGACCGACACCAACACAGATTGTCCTCAACCCCGACCGACACCAACACAGATTGTCCTCAACCCCCCACCGACACCAACGCAGATTGTCCTCAACCCCCCACCGACACCAACACAGATTGTCCTCAACCCCGACTGACACCAACACAGATTGTCCTCAACCCCCCACCGACACCAACACAGATTGTCCTCAACCCCCAACCGACACCAACACAGATTGTCCTCAACCCCGACTGACACCAACACAGATTGTCCTCAACCCCGACCGACACCAACACAGATTGTCCTCAACCCCGACCGACACCAACACAGATTGTCCTCAACCCCCAACCGACACCAACACAGATTGTCCTCAACCCCCCACCGACACCAACACAGATTGTCCTCAACCCCGACCGACACCAACACAGATTGTCCTCAACCCCGACCGACACCAACACAGATTGTCCTCAACCCCGACTGACACCAACACAGATTGTCCTCAACCCCGACCGACACCAACACAGATTGTCCTCAACCCTGACCGACACCAACACAGATTGTCCTCAACCCCCCACCGACACCAACACAGATTGTCCTCAACCCCGACCGACACCAACACAGATTGTTCTCAACACCGACTGACACCAACACAGATTGTCCTCAAACCTGACCGACACCAACCCAGATTGTCCTCAAACCTGACCGACACCAACACAGATTGTCCTCAACCCTGACCGACACCAACACAGATTGTCCTCAACCCTGACCAACACAGATTGTCCTCAACCCCCCACCGACACCAACACAGATTGTCCTCAACCCCAACCGACACCAACACAGATTGTCCTCAACCCCGACCGACACCAACACAGATTGTCCTCAACCCCCCACCGACACCAACACAGATTGTCCTCAACCCCCCACCGACACCAACGCAGATTGTCCTCAACCCCCCACCGACACCAACACAGATTGTCCTCAACCCGACCGACACCAACACAGATTGTCCTCAACCCTGACCGACACCAACACAGATTGTCCTCAACCCCGACCGACACCAACGCAGATTGTCCTCAACCCCCCCACCGACACCAACACAGATTGTCCTCAACCCCGACCGACACCAACACAGATTGTCCTCAACCCTGACCGACACCAACACAGATTGTCCTCAACCCCGACCGACACCAACGCAGATTGTCCTCAACCCCCCACCGACACCAACACAGATTGTTCTCAACCCCGACCGACACCAACACAGATTGTCCTCAACCCTGACCAACACAGATTGTCCTCAACCCCCCACCGACACCAACACAGATTGTCCTCAACCCCAACCGACACCAACACAGATTGTCCTCAACCCCGACCGACACCAACACAGATTGTCCTCAACCCCCCACCGACACCAACACAGATTGTCCTCAACCCCCCACCGACACCAACGCAGATTGTCCTCAACCCCCCACCGACACCAACACAGATTGTCCTCAACCCCGACCGACACCAACACAGATTGTCCTCAACCCTGACCGACACCAACACAGATTGTCCTCAACCCCGACCGACACCAACGCAGATTGTCCTCAACCCCCCCACCGACACCAACACAGATTGTCCTCAACCCCGACTGACACCAACACAGATTGTCCTCAACCCCCCACCGACACCAACACAGATTGTCCTCAACCCCGACCGACACCAACACAGATTGTTCTCAACCCCGACTGACACCAACACAGATTGTCCTCAACCCCCCACCGACACCAACACAGATTGTCCTCAACCCCCCACCGACACCAACACAGATTGTCCTCAACCCCGACCGACACCAACACAGATTGTCCTCAAACCTGACCGACACCAACACAGATTGTCCTCAACCCCGACTGACACCAACACAGATTGTCCTCAACCCCGACCGACACCAACACAGATTGTCCTCAACCCCCACCGACACCAACACAGATTGTCCTCAACCCCCCACCGACACCAACACAGATTGTCCTCAACCCCGACCGACACCAACACAGATTGTCCTCAAACCTGACCGACACCAACACAGATTGTCCTCAACCCCGACTGACACCAACACAGATTGTCCTCAAACCTGACCGACACCAACACAGATTGTCCTCAACCCCCCACCGACACCAACACAGATTGTCCTCAACCCCCCACCGACACCAACACAGATTGTCCTCAATCCCGACTGACACCAACACAGATTGTCCTCAAACCTGACCGACACCAACCCGGATTGTCCTCAACCCCCCACCGACACCAACACAGATTGTCCTCAACCCCCCACCGACACCAACACAGATTGTCCTCAACCCCCCACCGACACCAACGCAGATTGTCCTCAACCCCCCACCGACACCAACACAGATTGTCCTCAACCCCGACTGACACCAACACAGATTGTCCTCAACCCTGACCGACACCAACACAGATTGTCCTCAACCCCCCACCGACATCAACACAGATTGTCCTCAACCCCGACTGACACCAACACAGATTGTCCTCAACCCCCCACCGACACCAACACAGATTGTCCTCAACCCCGACCGACACCAACACAGATTGTTCTCAACCCCGACCGACACCAACACAGATTGTCCTCAACCCCCCACCGACACCAACACAGATTGTCCTCAACCCCGACTGACACCAACACAGATTGTCCTCAACCCCCCACCGACACCAACGCAGATTGTCCTCAACCCCGACCGACACCAACACAGATTGTCCTCAAACCTGACCGACACCAACACAGATTGTCCTCAACCCCGACCGACACCAACACAGATTGTCCTCAACCCCCCACCGACACCAACACAGATTGTTCTCAAACCTGACCGACACCAACCCAGATTGTCCTCAACCCCCCACCGACACCAACACAGATTGTCCTCAACCCCGACCGACACCAACACAGATTGTTCTCAACCCCGACCAACACCAACCCGGATTGTCCTCAAACCTGACCGACACCAACACAGATTGTCCTCAACCCCCCACCGACACCAACACAGATTGTCCTCAACCCCCCACCGACACCAACACAGATTGTCCTCAACCCCCCACCGACACCAACACAGATTGTCCTCAACCCCCACCGACACCAACCCGGATTGTCCTCAAACCTGACCGACACCAACCCGGATTGTCCTCAAACCTGACCGACACCAACCCGGATTGTCCTCAACCCCGACCGACACCAACACAGATTGTCCTCAAACCTGACCGACACCAACCCAGATTGTCCTCAAACCTGACCGACACCAACACAGATTGTCCTCAAACCTGACCGACACCAACACAGATTGTCCTCAACCCCCCACCGACACCAACACAGATTGTCCTCAACCCCCCACCGACACCAACACAGATTGTCCTCAACCCCCCACCGACACCAACACAGATTGTCCTCAACCCCCCACCGACACCAACCCGGATTGTCCTCAACCCCGACCGACACCAACGCAGATTGTCCTCAACCCCGACTGACACCAACACAGATTGTCCTCAACCCCCCACCGACACCAACGCAGATTGTTCTCAACCCCCAACCGACACCAACACAGATTGTCCTCAACCCCCCACCGACACCAACGCAGATTGTTCTCAACCCCGACTGACACCAACACAGATTGTCCTCAACCCCGACCGACACCAACACAGATTGTCCTCAACCCCGACCGACACCAACACAGATTGTCCTCAACCCCGACCGACACCAACACAGATTGTCCTCAACCCCCCACCGACACCAACGCAGATTGTCCTCAACCCCCCACCGACACCAACACAGATTGTCCTCAACCCCGACTGACACCAACACAGATTGTCCTCAACCCCCCACCGACACCAACACAGATTGTCCTCAACCCCCAACCGACACCAACACAGATTGTCCTCAACCCCGACTGACACCAACACAGATTGTCCTCAACCCCGACCGACACCAACACAGATTGTCCTCAACCCCGACCGACACCAACACAGATTGTCCTCAACCCCCAACCGACACCAACACAGATTGTCCTCAACCCCCCACCGACACCAACACAGATTGTCCTCAACCCCGACCGACACCAACACAGATTGTCCTCAACCCCGACCGACACCAACACAGATTGTCCTCAACCCCGACTGACACCAACACAGATTGTCCTCAACCCCGACCGACACCAACACAGATTGTCCTCAACCCTGACCGACACCAACACAGATTGTCCTCAACCCCCCACCGACACCAACACAGATTGTCCTCAACCCCGACCGACACCAACACAGATTGTTCTCAACACCGACTGACACCAACACAGATTGTCCTCAAACCTGACCGACACCAACCCAGATTGTCCTCAAACCTGACCGACACCAACACAGATTGTCCTCAACCCTGACCGACACCAACACAGATTGTCCTCAACCCCCCACCGACACCAACACAGATTGTTCTCAACCCCGACCGACACCAACACAGATTGTCCTCAACCCTGACCAACACAGATTGTCCTCAACCCCCCACCGACACCAACACAGATTGTCCTCAACCCCAACCGACACCAACACAGATTGTCCTCAACCCCGACCGACACCAACACAGATTGTCCTCAACCCCCCACCGACACCAACACAGATTGTCCTCAACCCCCCACCGACACCAACGCAGATTGTCCTCAACCCCCCACCGACACCAACACAGATTGTCCTCAACCCCGACCGACACCAACACAGATTGTCCTCAACCCTGACCGACACCAACACAGATTGTCCTCAACCCCGACCGACACCAACGCAGATTGTCCTCAACCCCCCCACCGACACCAACACAGATTGTCCTCAACCCCGACTGACACCAACACAGATTGTCCTCAACCCCCCACCGACACCAACACAGATTGTCCTCAACCCCGACCGACACCAACACAGATTGTTCTCAACCCCGACTGACACCAACACAGATTGTCCTCAACCCCCCACCGACACCAACACAGATTGTCCTCAACCCCCCACCGACACCAACACAGATTGTCCTCAACCCCGACCGACACCAACACAGATTGTCCTCAAACCTGACCGACACCAACACAGATTGTCCTCAACCCCGACTGACACCAACACAGATTGTCCTCAACCCCGACCGACACCAACACAGATTGTCCTCAACCCCCCACCGACACCAACACAGATTGTCCTCAACCCCCCACCGACACCAACACAGATTGTCCTCAACCCCGACCGACACCAACACAGATTGTCCTCAAACCTGACCGACACCAACACAGATTGTCCTCAACCCCGACTGACACCAACACAGATTGTCCTCAAACCTGACCGACACCAACACAGATTGTCCTCAACCCCCCACCGACACCAACACAGATTGTCCTCAACCCCCCACCGACACCAACACAGATTGTCCTCAATCCCGACTGACACCAACACAGATTGTCCTCAAACCTGACCGACACCAACCCGGATTGTCCTCAACCCCCCACCGACACCAACACAGATTGTCCTCAACCCCCCACCGACACCAACACAGATTGTCCTCAACCCCCCACCGACACCAACGCAGATTGTCCTCAACCCCCCACCGACACCAACACAGATTGTCCTCAACCCCGACTGACACCAACACAGATTGTCCTCAACCCTGACCGACACCAACACAGATTGTCCTCAACCCCCCACCGACATCAACACAGATTGTCCTCAACCCCGACTGACACCAACACAGATTGTCCTCAACCCCCCACCGACACCAACACAGATTGTCCTCAACCCCGACCGACACCAACACAGATTGTTCTCAACCCCGACCGACACCAACACAGATTGTCCTCAACCCCCCACCGACACCAACACAGATTGTCCTCAACCCCGACTGACACCAACACAGATTGTCCTCAACCCCCCACCGACACCAACGCAGATTGTCCTCAACCCCGACCGACACCAACACAGATTGTCCTCAAACCTGACCGACACCAACGCAGATTGTCCTCAACCCCCCACCGACACCAACACAGATTGTCCTCAACCCCCCACCGACACCAACACAGATTGTCCTCAACCCCCCACCGACACCAACACAGATTGTCCTCAACCCCGACCGACACCAACACAGATTGTCCTCAAACCTGACCGACACCAACGCAGATTGTCCTCAACCCCGACCGACACCAACACAGATTGTCCTCAACCCCGACCGACACCAACACAGATTGTCCTCAACCCCCCACCGACACCAACACAGATTGTCCTCAATCCCCCACCGACACTAACACAGATTGTCCTCAACCCCGACCGACACCAACACAGATTGTCCTCAACCCCCGACCGACACCAACACAGATTGTCCTCAACCCCCCACCGACACCAACACAGATTGTCCTCAAACCTGACCGACACCAACGCAGATTGTCCTCAACCCCGACTGACACCAACACAGATTGTCCTCAACCCCCCACTGACACCAACACAGATTGTCCTCAACCCCCCACCGACACCAACGCAGATTGTCCTCAACCCCCCACCGACACCAACACAGATTGTCCTCAAACCTGACCGACACCAACACAGATTGTCCTCAACCCCCCACCGACACCAACACAGATTGTCCTCAACCCCCCCCACCGACACCAACACAGATTGTCCTCAACCCCGACCGACACCAACACAGATTGTCCTCAACCCCGACCGACACCAACACAGATTGTCCTCAACCCCCCACCGACACCAACACAGATTGTCCTCAACCCCGACCGACACCAACACAGATTGTCCTCAACCCCGACCGACACCAACACAGATTGTCCTCAACCCCGACCGACACCAACACAGATTGTCCTCAACCCTGACCGACACCAACACAGATTGTCCTCAACCCCCCACCGACACCAACACAGATTGTTCTCAACCCCGACCGACACCAACACAGATTGTCCTCAACCCTGACCGACACCAACACAGATTGTCCTCAACCCCCCACCGACACCAACACAGATTGTCCTCAACCCCGACCGACACCAACACAGATTGTCCTCAACCCCGACCGACACCAACACAGATTGTCCTCAACCCCCCACCGACACCAACACAGATTGTCCTCAACCCCCCACCGACACCAACGCAGATTGTCCTCAACCCCCCACCGACACCAACACAGATTGTCCTCAACCCCGACCGACACCAACACAGATTGTCCTCAACCCTGACCGACACCAACACAGATTGTCCTCAACCCCGACCGACACCAACGCAGATTGTCCTCAACCCCCCACCGACACCAACACAGATTGTCCTCAACCCTGACCGACACCAACGTAGATTGTCCTCAACCCCCCACCGACACCAACACAGATTGTTCTCAACCCCGACTGACACCAACACAGATTGTCCTCAACCCCCCACCGACACCAACACAGATTGTCCTCAACCCCCCACCGACACCAACACAGATTGTCCTCAACCCCGACCGACACCAACACAGATTGTCCTCAAACCTGACCGACACCAACACAGATTGTCCTCAACCCCGACTGACACCAACACAGATTGTCCTCAACCCCGACTGACACCAACACAGATTGTCCTCAACCCCGACCGACACCAACACAGATTGTCCTCAACCCCCGACCGACACCAACACAGATTGTCCTCAACCCCGACCGACACCAACACAGATTGTCCTCAACCCCCGACCGACACCAACACAGATTGTCCTCAACCCCCCACCGACACCAACACAGATTGTCCTCAACCCCCCACCGACACCAACACAGATTGTCCTCAACCCCGACTGACACCAACACAGATTGTCCTCAAACCTGACCGACACCAACACAGATTGTCCTCAACCCCCCACCGACACCAACACAGATTGTCCTCAACCCCCCACCGACACCAACACAGATTGTCCTCAATCCCGACTGACACCAACACAGATTGTCCTCAAACCTGACCGACACCAACACAGATTGTCCTCAACCCCCCACCGACACCAACACAGATTGTCCTCAACCCCCCACCGACACCAACGCAGATTGTCCTCAACCCCCCACCGACACCAACACAGATTGTCCTCAACCCCGACTGACACCAACACAGATTGTCCTCAACCCCCCACCGACACCAACACAGATTGTCCTCAACCCCCGACCGACATCAACACAGATTGTCCTCAACCCCCGACCGACACCAACACAGATTGTCCTCAACCCCCCACCGACACCAACACAGATTGTCCTCAACCCCGACCGACACCAACACAGATTGTCCTCAACCCCCCACCGACACCAACACAGATTGTTCTCAACACCGACTGACACCAACACAGATTGTCCTCAAACCTGACCGACACCAACCCAGATTGTCCTCAACCCCGACCGACACCAACGCAGATTGTTCTCAACCCCGACTGACACCAACACAGATTGTCCTCAACCCTGACCAACACCAACACAGATTGTCCTCAACCCCCCACCGACACCAACACAGATTGTCCTCAACCCCCCACCGACACCAACGCAGATTGTCCTCAACCCCGACTGACACCAACACAGATTGTCCTCAATCCCGACTGACACCAACACAGATTGTCCTCAAACCTGACCGACACCAACACAGATTGTCCTCAACCCCCCACCGACACCAACACAGATTGTCCTCAACCCCGACTGACACCAACACAGATTGTCCTCAACCCCGACTGACACCAACACAGATTGTCCTCAACCCTGACCAACACCAACACAGATTGTCCTCAACCCCCCACCGACACCAACACAGATTGTCCTCAACCCCCCACCGACACCAACGCAGATTGTCCTCAACCCCGACTGACACCAACACAGATTGTCCTCAATCCCGACTGACACCAACACAGATTGTCCTCAAACCTGACCGACACCAACGCAGATTGTCCTCAACCCCCCACCGACACCAACACAGATTGTCCTCAACCCCGACCGACACAAACAGAGATTGTCCTCAACCCCGACTGACACCAACAGAGATTGTCCTCAACCCCCGACCGACACCAACACAGATTGTCCTCAACCCCCGACCGACACCAACACAGATTGTCCTCAACCCCGACCGACACCAACACAGATTGTCCTCAACCCCGACCGACACCAACACAGATTGTCCTCAAACCTGACCGACACCAACCCAGATTGTCCTCAACCCCGACCGACACCAACCCAGATTGTCCTCAACCCCCCACCGACACCAACGCAGATTGTTCTCAACCCCGACTGACACCAACACAGATTGTCCTCAACCCTGACCGACACCAACACAGATTGTCCTCAACCCCCCACCGACACCAACACAGATTGTCCTCAACCCCCCACCGACACCAACGCAGATTGTCCTCAACCCCGACTGACACCAACACAGATTGTCCTCAACCCCCCACCGACACCAACGCAGATTGTCCTCAACCCCCCACCGACACCAACACAGATTGTCCTCAACCCCGACCGACACCAACACAGATTGTTCTCAACCCCCCACCGACACCAACACAGATTGTCCTCAACCCCGACCGACACCAACACAGATTGTCCTCAACCCCCCACCGACACCAACACAGATTGTCCTCAACCCCCCACCGACACCAACACAGATTGTCCTCAACCCCCCACCGACACCAACACAGATTGTCCTCAACCCCCCACCGACACCAACGCAGATTGTCCTCAACCCCCCACCGACACCAACACAGATTGTCCTCAACCCCCCACCGACACCAACACAGATTGTCCTCAACCCCCCACCGACACCAACACAGATTGTCCTCAACCCCGACCGACACCAACACAGATTGTCCTCAAACCTGACCGACACCAACACAGATTGTCCTCAAACCTGACCGACACCAACGCAGATTGTCCTCAACCCCCGACTGACACCAACACAGATTGTCCTCAACCCCGACCGACACCAACACAGATTGTCCTCAACCCCGACCGACACCAACACAGATTGTCCTCAACCCCGACCGACACCAACACAGATTGTCCTCAACCCCGACCGACACCAACACAGATTGTCCTCAAACCTGACCGACACCAACGCAGATTGTCCTCAACCCCGACCGACACCAACACAGATTGTCCTCAACCCCGACCGACACCAACACAGATTGTCCTCAACCCCCCACCGACACCAACGCAGATTGTCCTCAACCCCCGACTGACACCAACACAGATTGTCCTCAACCCTGACCGACACCAACACAGATTGTCCTCAACCCCCCACCGACACCAACACAGATTGTCCTCAACCCCGACCGACACCAACATTGTCCTCAACCCCCCACCGACACCAACACAGATTGTCCTCAACCCCGACCGACACCAACACAGATTGTCCTCAACCCCGACCGACACCAACATTGTCCTCAACCCCCCACCGACACCAACACAGATTGTCCTCAATCCCCCACCGACACCAACACAGATTGTCCTCAACCCCCGACCGACACCAACACAGATTGTCCTCAACCCCCCACCGACACCAACGCAGATTGTCCTCAACCCCGACCGACACCAACACAGATTGTCCTCAAACCTGACCGACACCAACACAGATTGTCCTCAACCCCGACCGACACCAACACAGATTGTCCTCAACCCCGACCGACACCAACACAGATTGTTCTCAACCCCGACCGACACCAACATTGTCCTCAACCCCCCACCGACACCAACACAGATTGTCCTCAACCCCGACCGACACCAACACAGATTGTCCTCAAACCTGACCGACACCAACACAGATTGTCCTCAACCCCCAACCGACACCAACACAGATTGTCCTCAACCCCGACTGACACCAACACAGATTGTCCTCAACCCCGACCGACACCAACGCAGATTGTCCTCAACCCCGACTGACACCAACACAGATTGTCCTCAACCCCCCACCGACGCCAACGCAGATTGTTCTCAACCCCGACTGACACCAACACAGATTGTCCTCAACCCCGACCGACACCAACACAGATTGTCCTCAACCCCGACCGACACCAACACAGATTGTCCTCAACCCCGACCGACACCAACACAGATTGTCCTCAACCCCCCACCGACACCAACGCAGATTGTCCTCAACCCCCCACCGACACCAACACAGATTGTCCTCAACCCCGACTGACACCAACACAGATTGTCCTCAACCCCCCACCGACACCAACACAGATTGTCCTCAACCCCCAACCGACACCAACACAGATTGTCCTCAACCCCCCACCGACACCAACACAGATTGTCCTCAACCCCCAACCGACACCAACCCAGACTGTCCTCAACCCCGACCGACACCAACACAGATTGTCCTCAACCCCGACCGACACCAACCCAGACTGTCCTCAACCCCGACTGACACCAACACAGATTGTCCTCAACCCCGACCGACACCAACACAGATTGTCCTCAACCCCCGACCGACACCAACACAGATTGTCCTCAACCCCGACTGACACCAACACAGATTGTCCTCAACCCCGACCGACACCAACCCGGATTGTCCTCAACCCCCGACCGACACCAACACAGATTGTCCTCAACCCCCCACCGACACCAACACAGATTGTCCTCAACCCCGACCGACACCAACACAGATTGTCCTCAACCCCCGACCGACACCAACACAGATTGTCCTCAACCCCGACCGACATCAACACAGATTGTCCTCAACCCCCGACCGACATCAACACAGATTGTCCTCAACCCCCCACCGACACCAACACAGATTGTCCTCAACCCCCCACCGACACCAACACAGATTGTCCTCAACCCCGACTGACACCAACACAGATTGTCCTCAACCCCGACCGACACCAACACAGATTGTCCTCAACCCCGACCGACACCAACACAGATTGTCCTCAACCCCGACCGACACCAACCCAGATTGTCCTCAACCCCCCACCGACACCAACGCAGATTGTTCTCAACCCCGACTGACACCAACACAGATTGTCCTCAACCCTGACCAACACCAACACAGATTGTCCTCAACCCCCCACCGACACCAACACAGATTGTCCTCAACCCCCCACCGACACCAACGCAGATTGTCCTCAACCCCGACTGACACCAACACAGATTGTCCTCAAACCTGACCGACACCAACACAGATTGTCCTCAACCCCCCACCGACACCAACACAGATTGTCCTCAACCCCGACTGACACCAACACAGATTGTCCTCAACCCCGACTGACACCAACACAGATTGTCCTCAACCCTGACCAACACCAACACAGATTGTCCTCAACCCCCCACCGACACCAACACAGATTGTCCTCAACCCCCCACCGACACCAACGCAGATTGTCCTCAACCCCGACTGACACCAACACAGATTGTCCTCAATCCCGACTGACACCAACGCAGATTGTCCTCAACCCCCCACCGACACCAACACAGATTGTCCTCAACCCCGACCGACACCAACAGAGATTGTCCTCAACCCCCCACCGACACCAACCCAGATTGTCCTCAACCCCGACCGACACCAACACAGATTGTCCTCAACCCCCGACCGACACCAACACAGATTGTCCTCAACCCCGACCGACACCAACACAGATTGTCCTCAACCCCGACCGACACCAACACAGATTGTCCTCAACCCCGACCGACACCAACATTGTCCTCAACCCCCCACCGACACCAACACAGATTGTTCTCAACACCGACTGACACCAACACAGATTGTCCTCAAACCTGACCGACACCAACCCAGATTGTCCTCAACCCCGACCGACACCAACCCAGATTGTCCTCAACCCCGACCGACACCAACACAGATTGTCCTCAACCCCCCACCGACACCAACGCAGATTGTCCTCAACCCCGACTGACACCAACACAGATTGTCCTCAACCCCCCACCGACACCAACGCAGATTGTCCTCAACCCCCCACCGACACCAACACAGATTGTCCTCAACCCCGACCGACACCAACACAGATTGTTCTCAACCCCCCACCGACACCAACACAGATTGTCCTCAACCCCGACCGACACCAACACAGATTGTCCTCAACCCCCCACCGACACCAACACAGATTGTCCTCAACCCCCCACCGACACCAACACAGATTGTCCTCAACCCCCCACCGACACCAACGCAGATTGTCCTCAACCCCGACCGACACCAACACAGATTGTCCTCAACCCCGACCGACACCAACACAGATTGTCCTCAAACCTGACCGACACCAACACAGATTGTCCTCAACCCCCCACCGACACCAACCCAGATTGTCCTCAACCCCGACCGACACCAACACAGATTGTCCTCAAACCTGACCGACACCAACACAGATTGTCCTCAACCCCCCACCGACACCAACACAGATTGTCCTCAACCCCGACCGACACCAACACAGATTGTCCTCAAACCTGACCGACACCAACGCAGATTGTCCTCAACCCCCGACTGACACCAACACAGATTGTCCTCAACCCCGACCGACACCAACACAGATTGTCCTCAACCCCGACCGACACCAACACAGATTGTCCTCAACCCCGACCGACACCAACACAGATTGTCCTCAAACCTGACCGACACCAACGCAGATTGTCCTCAACCCCGACCGACACCAACACAGATTGTCCTCAAACCCGACTGACACCAACACAGATTGTCCTCAACCCCGACCGACACCAACACAGATTGTCCTCAACCCCGACCGACACCAACACAGATTGTCCTCAACCCCGACCGACACCAACACAGATTGTCCTCAACCCCGACCGACACCAACACAGATTGTCCTCAACCCCGACCGACACCAACATTGTCCTCAACCCCCCACCGACACCAACACAGATTGTCCTCAACCCCGACCGACACCAACACAGATTGTCCTCAACCCCGACCGACACCAACATTGTCCTCAACCCCCCACCGACACCAACACAGATTGTCCTCAACCCCGACCGACACCAACACAGATTGTCCTCAACCCCCCACCGACACCAACACAGATTGTCCTCAACCCCCCACCGACACCAACACAGATTGTCCTCAACCCCCCACCGACACCAACACAGATTGTCCTCAACCCCCCACCGACACCAACGCAGATTGTCCTCAACCCCCCACCGACACCAACACAGATTGTCCTCAACCCCCCACCGACACCAACACAGATTGTCCTCAACCCCCCACCGACACCAACACAGATTGTCCTCAACCCCGACCGACACCAACACAGATTGTCCTCAAACCTGACCGACACCAACACAGATTGTCCTCAAACCTGACCGACACCAACGCAGATTGTCCTCAACCCCCGACTGACACCAACACAGATTGTCCTCAACCCCGACCGACACCAACACAGATTGTCCTCAACCCCGACCGACACCAACACAGATTGTCCTCAACCCCGACCGACACCAACACAGATTGTCCTCAAACCTGACCGACACCAACGCAGATTGTCCTCAACCCCGACCGACACCAACACAGATTGTCCTCAACCCCGACCGACACCAACACAGATTGTCCTCAACCCCCCACCGACACCAACGCAGATTGTCCTCAACCCCCGACTGACACCAACACAGATTGTCCTCAACCCTGACCGACACCAACACAGATTGTCCTCAACCCCCCACCGACACCAACACAGATTGTCCTCAACCCCGACCGACACCAACATTGTCCTCAACCCCCCACCGACACCAACACAGATTGTCCTCAACCCCGACCGACACCAACACAGATTGTCCTCAACCCCGACCGACACCAACATTGTCCTCAACCCCCCACCGACACCAACACAGATTGTCCTCAATCCCCCACCGACACCAACACAGATTGTCCTCAACCCCGACCGACACCAACACAGATTGTCCTCAACCCCCGACCGACACCAACACAGATTGTCCTCAACCCCCCACCGACACCAACGCAGATTGTCCTCAACCCCGACCGACACCAACACAGATTGTCCTCAAACCTGACCGACACCAACACAGATTGTCCTCAACCCCGACCGACACCAACACAGATTGTCCTCAATCCCCCACCGACACCAACACAGATTGTCCTCAACCCCGACCGACACCAACACAGATTGTCCTCAACCCCCGACCGACACCAACACAGATTGTCCTCAACCCCCCACCGACACCAACGCAGATTGTCCTCAACCCCGACCGACACCAACACAGATTGTCCTCAAACCTGACCGACACCAACACAGATTGTCCTCAACCCCGACCGACACCAACACAGATTGTCCTCAACCCCGACCGACACCAACACAGATTGTTCTCAACCCCGACCGACACCAACATTGTCCTCAACCCCCCACCGACACCAACACAGATTGTCCTCAACCCCGACCGACACCAACACAGATTGTCCTCAAACCTGACCGACACCAACACAGATTGTCCTCAACCCCCAACCGACACCAACACAGATTGTCCTCAACCCCGACTGACACCAACACAGATTGTCCTCAACCCCGACCGACACCAACGCAGATTGTCCTCAACCCCGACTGACACCAACACAGATTGTCCTCAACCCCCCACCGACGCCAACGCAGATTGTTCTCAACCCCGACTGACACCAACACAGATTGTCCTCAACCCCGACCGACACCAACACAGATTGTCCTCAACCCCGACCGACACCAACACAGATTGTCCTCAACCCCGACCGACACCAACACAGATTGTCCTCAACCCCCCACCGACACCAACGCAGATTGTCCTCAACCCCCCACCGACACCAACACAGATTGTCCTCAACCCCGACTGACACCAACACAGATTGTCCTCAACCCCCCACCGACACCAACACAGATTGTCCTCAACCCCCAACCGACACCAACACAGATTGTCCTCAACCCCCCACCGACACCAACACAGATTGTCCTCAACCCCCAACCGACACCAACCCAGATTGTCCTCAACCCTGACCGACACCAACCCAGACTGTCCTCAACCCCGACCGACACCAACACAGATTGTCCTCAACCCCGACCGACACCAACACAGATTGTCCTCAACCCCCGACCGACACCAACACAGATTGTCCTCAACCCCGACTGACACCAACACAGATTGTCCTCAACCCCGACCGACACCAACCCGGATTGTCCTCAACCCCCGACCGACACCAACACAGATTGTCCTCAACCCCCCACCGACACCAACACAGATTGTCCTCAACCCCGACCGACACCAACACAGATTGTCCTCAACCCCCGACCGACACCAACACAGATTGTCCTCAACCCCCGACCGACACCAACACAGATTGTCCTCAACCCCCGACCGACACCAACACAGATTGTCCTCAAACCTGACCGACACCAACCCAGATTGTCCTCAACCCCCCACCGACACCAACACAGATTGTCCTCAACCCCCCACCGACACCAACACAGATTGTTCTCAACCCCGACCGACACCAACACAGATTGTCCTCAACCCCGACCGACACCAACCCAGATTGTCCTCAACCCCCCACCGACACCAACACAGATTGTCCTCAACCCCCCACCGACACCAACACAGATTGTCCTCAACCCCGACCGACACCAACACAGATTGTCCTCAACCCCGACCGACACCAACACAGATTGTCCTCAACCCCCCACCGACACCAACACAGATTGTCCTCAACCCCCCACCGACACCAACGCAGATTGTCCTCAACCCCCCACCGACACCAACACAGATTGTCCTCAACCCCGACCGACACCAACACAGATTGTCCTCAAACCTGACCGACACCAACACAGATTGTCCTCAACCCCCCACCGACACCAACGCAGATTGTCCTCAACCCCCCACCGACACCAACACAGATTGTCCTCAACCCCGACTGACACCAACACAGATTGTCCTCAACCCCCCACCGACACCAACACAGATTGTCCTCAACCCCGACCGACACCAACACAGATTGTTCTCAACCCCGACTGACACCAACACAGATTGTCCTCAACCCCCCACCGACACCAACACAGATTGTCCTCAACCCCCCACCGACACCAACGCAGATTGTCCTCAACCCCCCCACCGACACCAACACAGATTGTCCTCAACCCCGACTGACACCAACACAGATTGTCCTCAAACCTGACCGACACCAACACAGATTGTCCTCAACCCCCCACCGACACCAACACAGATTGTCCTCAACCCCGACTGACACCAACACAGATTGTCCTCAACCCCCCACCGACACCAACACAGATTGTCCTCAACCCCGACCGACACCAACACAGATTGTCCTCAACCCCGACTGACACCAACACAGATTGTCCTCAACCCCGACCGACACCAACACAGATTGTCCTCAACCCCGACCGACACCAACACAGATTGTCCTCAACCCCCCACCGACACCAACACAGATTGTCCTCAACCCCGACTGACACCAACACAGATTGTCCTCAACCCCCCACCGACACCAACACAGATTGTCCTCAACCCCGACTGACACCAACACAGATTGTCCTCAACCCCCCACCGACACCAACACAGATTGTCCTCAACCCCCGACCGACATCAACACAGATTGTCCTCAACCCCCGACCGACATCAACACAGATTGTCCTCAACCCCCCACCGACACCAACACAGATTGTCCTCAACCCCCCACCGACACCAACACAGATTGTCCTCAACCCCGACTGACACCAACACAGATTGTCCTCAACCCCGACCGACACCAACACAGATTGTCCTCAACCCCGACCGACACCAACACAGATTGTCCTCAACCCCGACCGACACCAACCCAGATTGTCCTCAACCCCCCACCGACACCAACGCAGATTGTTCTCAACCCCGACTGACACCAACACAGATTGTCCTCAACCCTGACCAACACCAACACAGATTGTCCTCAACCCCCCACCGACACCAACACAGATTGTCCTCAACCCCCCACCGACACCAACGCAGATTGTCCTCAACCCCGACTGACACCAACACAGATTGTCCTCAAACCTGACCGACACCAACACAGATTGTCCTCAACCCCCCACCGACACCAACACAGATTGTCCTCAACCCCGACTGACACCAACACAGATTGTCCTCAACCCCGACTGACACCAACACAGATTGTCCTCAACCCCGACTGACACCAACACAGATTGTCCTCAAACCTGACCGACACCAACGCAGATTGTCCTCAACCCCCCACCGACACCAACACAGATTGTCCTCAACCCCCCACCGACACCAACACAGATTGTCCTCAACCCCCCACCGACACCAACGCAGATTGTCCTCAACCCCCCACCGACACCAACACAGATTGTCCTCAACCCCGCCCGACACCAACACAGATTGTCCTCAACCCCGACCGACACCAACACAGATTGTCCTCAACCCCCACCGACACCAACACAGATTGTCCTCAACCCCCCACCGACACCAACGCAGATTGTCCTCAACCCCCCACCGACACCAACACAGATTGTCCTCAACCCCGACCGACACCAACACAGATTGTCCTCAATCCCCAACCGACACCAACACAGATTGTCCTCAAACCTGACCGACACCAACCCGGATTGTCCTCAACCCCGACCGACACCAACACAGATTGTCCTCAACCCCCCACCGACACCAACACAGATTGTCCTCAACCCCGACCGACACCAACACAGATTGTCCTCAACCCCGACCGACACCAACACAGATTGTCCTCAACCCCGACCGACACCAACACAGATTGTCCTCAACCCCGACCGACACCAACACAGATTGTCCTCAACCCCCCACCGACACCAACGCAGATTGTCCTCAACCCCCCACCGACACCAACACAGATTGTCCTCAACCCCGACTGACACCAACACAGATTGTCCTCAACCCCCCACCGACACCAACACAGATTGTCCTCAACCCCCAACCGACACCAACACAGATTGTCCTCAACCCCCCACCGACACCAACACAGATTGTCCTCAACCCCCCACCGACACCAACACAGATTGTCCTCAACCCCCCACCGACACCAACACAGATTGTCCTCAACCCCCCACCGACACCAACACAGATTGTCCTCAACCCCGACCGACACCAACACAGATTGTCCTCAACCCCCCACCGACACCAACACAGATTGTCCTCAACCCCCAACCGACACCAACACAGATTGTCCTCAACCCCCCACCGACACCAACACAGATTGTCCTCAACCCCCAACCGACACCAACACAGATTGTCCTCAACCCCCCACCGACACCAACACAGATTGTCCTCAACCCCCCACCGACACCAACACAGATTGTCCTCAACCCCCCACCGACACCAACACAGATTGTCCTCAACCCCCCACCGACACCAACACAGATTGTCCTCAACCCCCCACCGACACCAACACAGATTGTCCTCAACCCCCCACTGACACCAACGCAGATTGTCCTCAACCCCCCACCGACACCAACACAGATTGTCCTCAACCCCCCACCGACACCAACACAGATTGTCCTCAACCCTGACCGACACCAACACAGATTGTCCTCAAACCCCCACCGACACCAACACAGATTGTCCTCAACCCCCCACCGACACCAACACAGATTGTCCTCAACCCCCCACCGACACCAACACAGATTGTCCTCAACCCCGACCGACACCAACACAGATTGTCCTCAACCCCCCACCGACACCAACACAGATTGTCCTCAAACCTGACCGACACCAACCCGGATAGTCCTCAACCCCCCACCGACACCAACACAGATTGTCCTCAACCCCGACCGACACCAACACAGATTGTCCTCAACCCCGACCGACACCAACCCGGATTGTCCTCAACCCCGACCGACACCAACACAGATTGTCCTCAACCCCGACCGACACCAACACAGATTGTCCTCAACCCCCCCCACCGACACCAACGCAGATTGTCCTCAACCCCGACCGACACCAACACAGATTGTCCTCAACCCCGACCGACACCAACACAGATTGTCCTCAACCCCGACCGACACCAACACAGATTGTCCTCAACCCCCAACCGACACCAACACAGATTGTCCTCAACCCCGACCGACACCAACACAGATTGTCCTCAACCCTGACCGACACCAACAGAGATTGTCCTCAACCCTGACCGACACCAACCCGGATTGTCCTCAACCCCCCACCGACACCAACACAGATTGTCCTCAACCCCGACTGACACCAACACAGATTGTCCTCAACCCCGACTGACACCAACACAGATTGTCCTCAACCCCGACCGACACCAACACAGATTGTCCTCAACCCCCCACCGACACCAACACAGATTGTCCTCAACCCCGACCGACACCAACAGAGATTGTCCTCAACCCTGACCGACACCAACCCGGATTGTCCTCAACCCCCCACCGACACCAACACAGATTGTTCTCAACCCCGACCGACACCAACACAGATTGTCCTCAACCCCGACTGACACCAACCCGGATTGTCCTCAACCCCGACCGACACCAACAGAGATTGTCCTCAACCCCGACCGACACCAACACAGATTGTCCTCAACCCCGACTGACACCAACACAGATTGTCCTCAACCCCGACCGACACCAACACAGATTGTCCTCAACCCCGACCGACACCAACACAGATTGTCCTCAACCCCGACCGACACCAACACAGATTGTCCTCAAACCCGACCGACACCAACACAGATTGTCCTCAACCCCGACCGACACCAACCCAGATTGTCCTCAAGCCCGACCGACACCAACACAGATTGTCCTCAACCCCGACCGACACCAACACAGATTGTCCTCAACCCCGACTGACACCAACACAGATTGTCCTCAACCCCGACTGACACCAACACAGATTGTTCTCAACCCCGACTGACACCAACACAGATTGTCCTCAACCCCGACCGACACCAACACAGATTGTCCTCAACCCGACCGACACCAACACAGATTGTCCTCAACCCCCCACCGACACCAACACAGATTGTCCTCAACCCCGACTGACACCAACACAGATTGTTCTCAACCCCGACTGACACCAACACAGATTGTCCTCAACCCCGACTGACACCAACACAGATTGTCCTCAACCCCGACCGACACCAACACAGATTGTCCTCAACCCCGACTGACACCAACACAGATTGTCCTCAACCCCCCACCGACACCAACACAGATTGTCCTCAACCCCGACTGACACCAACACAGATTGTTCTCAACCCCGACTGACACCAACACAGATTGTCCTCAACCCCGACTGACACCAACACAGATTGTCCTCAACCCCGACCGACACCAACACAGATTGTCCTCAACCCCCCACCGACACCAACACAGATTGTCCTCAACCCCGACTGACACCAACACAGATTGTCCTCAACCCCGACTGACACCAACACAGATTGTCCTCAACCCCGACTGACACCAACACAGATTGTCCTCAAACCTGACCGACACCAACCCGGATTGTCCTCAACCCCCCACCGACACCAACCCAGATTGTCCTCAACCCCCCACCGACACCAACGCAGATTGTCCTCAACCCCGCCCGACACCAACACAGATTGTCCTCAACCCCCCACCGACACCAACCCAGATTGTCCTCAACCCCCCACCGACACCAACACAGATTGTCCTCAACCCCCCACCGACACCAACACAGATTGTCCTCAAACCTGACCGACACCAACCCGGATTGTCCTCAACCCTGACCGACACCAACACAGATTGTCCTCAACCCCCCACCGACACCAACACAGATTGTCCTCAACCCCCCACCGACACCAACGCAGATTGTCCTCAACCCCCCACCGACACCAACACAGATTGTCCTCAAACCTGACCGACACCAACCCGGATTGTCCTCAACCCCCCACCGACACCAACACAGATTGTCCTCAACCCCGACCGACACCAACACAGATTGTCCTCAACCCCGACCGACACCAACCCAGATTGTCCTCAACCCCGACTGACACCAACACAGATTGTCCTCAACCCCGACCGACACCAACACAGATTGTCCTCAACCCCCCACCGACACCAACACAGTTTGTCCTCAAACCTGACCGACACCAACACAGATTGTCCTCAACCCCGACTGACACCAACCCGGATTGTCCTCAACCCCGACCGACACCAACCCGGATTGTCCTCAAACCTGACCGACACCAACCCGGATTGTCCTCAACCCCGACCGACACCAACACAGATTGTCCTCAAACCTGACCGACACCAACCCAGATTGTCCTCAACCCCGACCGACACCAACACAGATTGTCCTCAAACCTGACCGACACCAACCCGGATTGTCCTCAACCCTGACCGACACCAACACAGATTGTCCTCAACCCCCCACCGACACCAACACAGATTGTCCTCAACCCCCCACCGACACCAACGCAGATTGTCCTCAACCCCCCACCGACACCAACACAGATTGTCCTCAAACCTGACCGACACCAACCCGGATTGTCCTCAACCCCCCACCGACACCAACACAGATTGTCCTCAAACCTGACCGACACCAACCCGGATTGTCCTCAACCCCCCCCACCAACACAGATTGTCCTCAAACCTGACCGACACCAACACAGATTGTCCTCAACCCCCCACCGACACCAACGCAGATTGTCCTCAACCCCCCACCGACACCAACACAGATTGTCCTCAACCCCGACCGACACCAACCCAGATTGTAGTCAACCCCCCACCGACACCAACACAGATTGTCCTCAACCCCCCACCGACACCAACACAGATTGTCCTCAACCCCGACTGACACCAACACAGATTGTCCTCAAACCTGACCGACACCAACACAGATTGTCCTCAACCCCGACCGACACCAACACAGATTGTTCTCAAACCTGACCGACACCAACCCAGATTGTCCTCAACCCCCCACCGACACCAACACAGATTGTCCTCAACCCCGACCGACACCAACACAGATTGTCCTCAACCCCGACCGACACCAACACAGATTGTCCTCAACCCCGACCGACACCAACACAGATTGTCCTCAACCCCCCACCGACACCAACACAGATTGTCCTCAACCCCGACCGACACCAACACAGATTGTCCTCAACCCCCCACCGACACCAACACAGATTGTTCTCAACCCCGACTGACACCAACACAGATTGTCCTCAAACCTGACCGACACCAACACAGATTGTCCTCAACCCCCCACCGACACCAACACAGATTGTCCTCAACCCCCCACCGACACCAACACAGATTGTCCTCAACCCCGACCGACACCAACATTGTCCTCAACCCCCCACCGACACCAACACAGATTGTCCTCAACCCCGACCGACACCAACACAGATTGTCCTCAACCCTGACCGACACCAACACAGATTGTCCTCAACCCCGCCCGACACCAACACAGATTGTCCTCAACCCCGACCGACACCAACACAGATTGTCCTCAACCCCCCACCGACACCAACACAGATCGTCCTCAACCCCGACCGACACCAACACAGATTGTCCTCAAACCTGACCGACACCAACACAGATTGTCCTCAACCCCCCACCGACACCAACACAGATTGTCCTCAACCCCCACCGACACCAACACAGATTGTCCTCAACCCCGACCGACACCAACACAGATTGTTCTCAACCCCGCCCGACACCAACACAGATTGTCCTCAACCCCGACCGACACCAACACAGATTGTCCTCAACCCTGACCGACACCAACACAGATTGTCCTCAACCCCCCACCGACACCAACACAGATTGTCCTCAACCCCGACCGACACCAACACAGATTGTCCTCAACCCCGACCGACACCAACACAGATTGTCCTCAACCCCCCACCGACACCAACACAGATTGTCCTCAAACCTGACCGACACCAACCCAGATTGTCCTCAAACCTGACCGACACCAACCCGGATTGTCCTCAACCCCCCACCGACACCAACGCAGATTGTCCTCAACCCCGCCCGACACCAACACAGATTGTCCTCAACCCCCCACCGACACCAACCCAGATTGTCCTCAACCCCCCACCGACACCAACACAGATTGTCCTCAACCCCCCACCGACACCAACACAGATTGTCCTCAAACCTGACCGACACCAACACAGATTGTCCTCAACCCCCCACCGACACCAACACAGATTGTCCTCAACCCCCCACCGACACCAACGCAGATTGTCCTCAACCCCCCACCGACACCAACACAGATTGTCCTCAAACCTGACCGACACCAACCCGGATTGTCCTCAACCCCCCACCGACACCAACACAGATTGTCCTCAACCCCGACCGACACCAACACAGATTGTCCTCAAACCTGACCGACACCAACCCGGATTGTCCTCAACCCCGACTGACACCAACACAGATTGTCCTCAAACCTGACCGACACCAACACAGATTGTCCTCAACCCCGACCGACACCAACACAGATTGTCCTCAACCCCCCACCGACACCAACACAGTTTGTCCTCAAACCTGACCGACACCAACACAGATTGTCCTCAACCCCGACTGACACCAACCCGGATTGTCCTCAACCCCGACCGACACCAACACAGATTGTCCTCAAACCTGACCGACACCAACACAGATTGTCCTCAACCCCGACCGACACCAACACAGATTGTCCTCAACCCCCCACCGACACCAACACAGTTTGTCCTCAAACCTGACCGACACCAACACAGATTGTCCTCAACCCCGACTGACACCAACCCGGATTGTCCTCAAACCTGACCGACACCAACCCGGATTGTCCTCAAACCTGACCGACACCAACCCGGATTGTCCTCAACCCCGACCGACACCAACACAGATTGTCCTCAAACCTGACCGACACCAACCCAGATTGTCCTCAAACCTGACCGACACCAACCCAGATTGTCCTCAACCCCCCACCGACACCAACACAGATTGTCCTCAACCCCCCACCGACACCAACACAGATTGTCCTCAACCCCCCACCGACACCAACGCAGATTGTCCTCAACCCCCCACCGACACCAACACAGATTGTCCTCAACCCCCCACCGACACCAACACAGTTTGTCCTCAAACCTGACCGACACCAACAACAGATTGTCCTCAAACCTGACCGACACCAACACAGATTGTCCTCAACCCTGACCGACACCAACACAGATTGTCCTCAACCCCGACCGACACCAACCCAGATTGTCCTCAACCCCCCACCGACACCAACACAGATTGTCCTCAACCCCCCACCGACACCAACGCAGATTGTCCTCAACCCCCCACCGACACCAACACAGATTGTCCTAAAACCTGACCGACACCAACCCGGATTGTCCTCAACCCCCCACCGACACCAACACAGATTGTCCTCAAACCTGACCGACACCAACCCGGATTGTCCTCAACCCCCCACCGACACCAACACAGATTGTCCTCAACCCCCCACCGACACCAACACAGATTGTCCTCAAACCTGACCGACACCAACACAGATTGTCCTCAACCCCCCACCGACACCAACGCAGATTGTCCTCAACCCCCCACCGACACCAACACAGATTGTCCTCAACCCCGACCGACACCAACCCAGATTGTCCTCAACCCCCCACCGACACCAACACAGATTGTCCTCAACCCCGACCGACACCAACACAGATTGTCCTCAACCCCGACTGACACCAACACAGATTGTCCTCAAACCTGACCGACACCAACCCAGATTGTCCTCAAACCTGACCGACACCAACCCAGATTGTCCTCAACCCCGACCGACACCAACACAGATTGTCCTCAACCCCCCACCGACACCAACACAGATTGTTCTCAAACCTGACCGACACCAACCCAGATTGTCCTCAACCCCCCACCGACACCAACACAGATTGTCCTCAACCCCGACCGACACCAACACAGATTGTCCTCAACCCCCCACCGACACCAACACAGATTGTCCTCAACCCCGACCGACACCAACACAGATTGTCCTCAACCCCGACCGACACCAACGCAGATTGTCCTCAACCCCCCACCGACACCAACACAGATTGTCCTCAACCCCGACCGACACCAACACAGATTGTCCTCAACCCCCCACCGACACCAACACAGATTGTTCTCAACCCCGACTGACACCAACACAGATTGTCCTCAAACCTGACCGACACCAACACAGATTGTCCTCAACCCCCCACCGACACCAACACAGATTGTCCTCAACCCCCCACCGACACCAACACAGATTGTCCTCAACCCCGACCGACACCAACATTGTCCTCAACCCCCCACCGACACCAACACAGATTGTCCTCAACCCCGACTGACACCAACACAGATTGTCCTCAACCCCGACTGACACCAACACAGATTGTTCTCAACACCGACTGACACCAACACAGATTGTCCTCAAACCTGACCGACACCAACCCAGATTGTCCTCAACCCCCCACCGACACCAACACAGATTGTCCTCAACCCCCCACCGACACCAACACAGATTGTCCTCAACCCCCCACCGACACCAACGCAGATTGTCCTCAACCCCGACTGACACCAACACAGATTGTCCTCAACCCCCCACCGACACCAACGCAGATTGTCCTCAACCCCCCACCGACACCAACACAGATTGTCCTCAACCCCGCCCGACACCAACACAGATTGTCCTCAACCCCGACCGACACCAACACAGATTGTCCTCAACCCCGACTGACACCAACACAGATTGACCTCAACCCCCCACCGACACCAACACAGATTGTCCTCAAACCTGACCGACACCAACACAGATTGTCCTCAACCCCGACCGACACCAACACAGATTGTCCTCAACCCCGACCGACACCAACACAGATTGTCCTCAACCCCGACCGACACCAACACAGATTGTTCTCAACCCCGACTGACACCAACACAGATTGTCCTCAACCCCCCACCGACACCAACACAGATTGTCCTCAACCCCCCACCGACACCAACACAGATTGTCCTCAAACCTGACCGACACCAACCCAGACTGTCCTCAACCCCCCACCGACACCAACACAGATTGTTCTCAACCCCGACTGACACCAACACAGATTGTCCTCAACCCGGACCGACACCAACACAGATTGTCCTCAACCCCCCACCGACACCAACGCAGATTGTCCTCAACCCCCCACCGACACCAACACAGATTGTCCTCAACCCCCCACCGACACCAACGCAGATTGTCCTCAACCCCGACCGACACCAACACAGATTGTCCTCAACCCTGACCGACACCAACACAGATTGTCCTCAACCCCCCACCGACACCAACACAGATTGTCCTCAACCCCCCACCGACACCAACACAGATTGTCCTCAACCCCGACTGACACCAACCCGGATTGTCCTCAACCCCGACCGACACCAACCCAGATTGTCCTCAACCCCCCACCGACACCAACGCAGATTGTCCTCAAACCTGACCGACACCAACCCGGATTGTCCTCAACCCCGACCGACACCAACACAGATTGTCCTCAACCCCGACCGACACCAACACAGATTGTCCTCAACCCTGACCGATACCAACACAGATTGTCCTCAACCCCCCACCGACACCAACGCAGATTGTCCTCAACCCCCCACCGACACCAACACAGATTGTCCTCAAACCTGACCGACACCAACCCGGATTGTCCTCAACCCCGACCGACACCAACAGAGATTGTCCTCAACCCCGACCGACACCAACACAGATTGTCCTCAACCCCGACCGACACCAACACAGATTGTCCTCAACCCCGACCGACAGCAACACAGATTGTCCTCAACCCCCCACCGACACCAACACAGATTGTTCTCAACCCCGACTGACACCAACACAGATTGTCCTCAACCCCGACCGACACCAACACAGATTGTCCTCAACCCCGACCGACACCAACACAGATTGTCCTCAACCCCGACCGACACCAACACAGATTGTCCTCAACCCCGACCGACACCAACACAGATTGTCCTCAACCCCGACTGACACCAACACAGATTGTCCTCAACCCCGACCGACACCAACACAGATTGTTCTCAACCCCGACTGACACCAACACAGATTGTCCTCAACCCCGACCGACACCAACCCAGATTGTCCTCAACCCCGACCGACACCAACACAGATTGTCCTCAAACCTGACCGACACCAACCCAGACTGTCCTCAACCCCCCACCGACACCAACACAGATTGTTCTCAACCCCGACTGACACCAACACGGATTGTCCTCAACCCGGACCGACACCAACACAGATTGTCCTCAACCCCCCACCGACACCAACGCAGATTGTCCTCAACCCCCCACCGACACCAACACAGATTGTCCTCAACCCCCCACCGACACCAACACAGATTGTCCTCAAACCTGACCGACACCAACCCAGATTGTCCTCAACCCCCCACCGACACCAACGCAGATTGTCCTCAACCCCGACCGACACCAACACAGATTGTCCTCAACCCTGACCGACACCAACACAGATTGTCCTCAACCCCCCACCGACACCAACACAGATTGTCCTCAACCCCCCACCGACACCAACACAGATTGTCCTCAACCCCGACTGACACCAACCCGGATTGTCCTCAACCCCGACCGACACCAACCCAGATTGTCCTCAACCCCCCACCGACACCAACGCAGATTGTCCTCAAACCTGACCGACACCAACCCGGATTGTCCTCAACCCCGACCGACACCAACCCAGATTGTCCTCAACCCCGACCGACACCAACACAGATTGTCCTCAACCCTGACCGACACCAACACAGATTGTCCTCAACCCCCCACCGACACCAACGCAGATTGTCCTCAACCCCCCACCGACACCAACACAGATTGTCCTCAAACCTGACCGACACCAACCCGGATTGTCCTCAACCCCCCACCGACACCAACACAGATTGTCCTCAACCCCGACCGACACCAACACAGATTGTCCTCAACCCCGACCGACACCAACACAGATTGTCCTCAACCCCCCCCCACCGACACCAACACAGATTGTCCTCAAACCTGACCGGACACCAACGCAGATTGTCCTCAACCCCGACCGACACCAACACAGATTGTCCTCAACCCCGACCGACACCAACACAGATTGTCCTCAACCCCGACTGACACCAACACAGATTGTCCTCAACCCCGACTGACACCAACCCGGATTGTCCTCAACCCCGACCGAATCCAACCCGGATTGTCCTCAACCCCGACCGACACCAACACAGATTGTCCTCAACCCCGACCGACACCAACACAGATTGTCCTCAACCCCGACCGACACCAACCCGGATTGTCCTCAACCCCGACCGACACCAACACAGATTGTCCTCAACCCCGACCGACACCAACACAGATTGTCCTCAACCCCGACCGACACCAACACAGATTGTCCTCAAACCTGACCGACACCAACCCAGATTGTCCTCAACCCCCCACCGACACCAACGCAGATTGTCCTCAACCCCGCCCGACACCAACACAGATTGTCCTCAACCCCCCACCGACACCAACCCAGATTGTCCTCAACCCCCCACCGACACCAACACAGATTGTCCTCAACCCCCCACCGACACCAACACAGATTGTCCTCAACCCCCCACCGACACCAACACAGATTGTCCTCAAACCTGACCGACACCAACCCGGATTGTCCTCAACCCCCCACCGACACCAACACAGATTGTTCTCAAACCTGACCGACACCAACCCAGATTGTCCTCAACCCCGACCGACACCAACACAGATTGTTCTCAACCCCGACCGACACCAACCCGGATTGTCCTCAAACCTGACCGACACCAACCCGGATTGTCCTCAACCCCGACCGACACCAACACAGATTGTCCTCAACCCCCCACCGACACCAACACAGATTGTCCTCAACCCCCCACCGACACCAACACAGATTGTCCTCAACCCCCCACCGACACCAACACAGATTGTCCTCAACCCCCCACCGACACCAACCCGGATTGTCCTCAAACCTTACCGACACCAACCCGGATTGTCCTCAAACCTGACCGACACCAACCCGGATTGTCCTCAACCCCGACCGACACCAACACAGATTGTCCTCAAACCTGACCGACACCAACCCAGATTGTCCTCAACCCCGACCGACACCAACACAGATTGTCCTCAAACCTGACCGACACCAACCCAGATTATCCTCAACCCCGACCGACACCAACACAGATTGTCCTCAACCCCGACCGACACCAACACAGATTGTCCTCAACCCCCCACCGACACCAACACAGATTGTCCTCAACCCCCCACCGACACCAACGCAGATTGTCCTCAACCCCCCACCGACACCAACACAGATTGTCCTCAACCCCGACCGACACCAACACAGATTGTCCTCAAACCTGACCGACACCAACCCGGATTGTCCTCAACCCCCCACCGACACCAACACAGATTGTCCTCAACCCCCGACCGACACCAACACAGATTGTCCTCAAACCTGACCGACACCAACACAGATTGTCCTCAAACCTGACCGACACCAACCCAGATTGTCCTCAACCCCCCCACCAACACAGATTGTCCTCAAACCTGACCGACACCAACACAGATTGTCCTCAACCCCCCACCGACACCAACACAGATTGTCCTCAACCCCGACCGACACCAACCCAGATTGTCCTCAACCCCCCACCGACACCAACACAGATTGTCCTCAACCCCGACCGACACCAACACAGATTGTCCTCAAACCTGACCGACACCAACCCAGATTGTCCTCAAACCTGACCGACACCAACCCAGATTGTCCTCAACCCCCCACCGACACCAACGCAGCTTGTCCTCAACCCCGCCCGACACCAACACAGATTGTCCTCAACCCCCCACCGACACCAACCCAGATTGTCCTCAACCCCCCACCGACACCAACACAGATTGTTCTCAACCCCGACTGACACCAACACAGATTGTCCTCAACCCTGACCGACACCAACACAGATTGTCCTCAACCCCCCACCGACACCAACACAGATTGTCCTCAACCCTGACCGACACCAACACAGATTGTCCTCAACCCCCCACCGACACCAACACAGATTGTCCTCAACCCCCCACCGACACCAACGCAGATTGTCCTCAACCCCCCACCGACACCAACACAGATTGTTCTCAACCCCGCCCGACACCAACACAGATTGTCCTCAACCCCGACCGACACCAACACAGATTGTCCTCAACCCCCCACCGACACCAACACAGATTGTCCTCAACCCCGACCGACACCAACACAGATTGTCCTCAATCCCCCACCGACACCAACACAGATTGTCCTCAAACCTGACCGACACCAACACAGATTGTCCTCAACCCCGACTGACACCAACCCGGATTGTCCTCAACCCCGACCGACACCAACCCGGATTGTCCTCAAACCTGACCGACACCAACCCGGATTGTCCTCAACCCCGACCGACACCAACACAGATTGTCCTCAAACCTGACCGACACCAACCCAGATTGTCCTCAAACCTGACCGACACCAACCCAGATTGTCCTCAACCCCCCACCGACACCAACACAGATTGTCCTCAACCCCCCACCGACACCAACACAGATTGTCCTCAACCCCCCACCGACACCAACGCAGATTGTCCTCAACCCCCCACCGACACCAACACAGATTGTCCTCAACCCCGACCGACACCAACACAGATTGTCCTCAACCCCGACTGACACCAACCCGGATTGTCCTCAACCCCGACCGACACCAACACAGATTGTCCTCAAACCTGACCGACACCAACACAGATTGTCCTCAACCCTGACCGACACCAACACAGATTGTCCTCAACCCCGACCGACACCAACCCAGATTGTCCTCAACCCCCCACCGACACCAACACAGATTGTCCTCAACCCCCCACCGACACCAACGCAGATTGTCCTCAACCCCCCACCGACACCAACACAGATTGTCCTAAAACCTGACCGACACCAACCCGGATTGTCCTCAACCCCCCACCGACACCAACACAGATTGTCCTCAAACCTGACCGACACCAACCCGGATTGTCCTCAACCCCCCACCGACACCAACACAGATTGTCCTCAACCCCCCACCGACACCAACACAGATTGTCCTCAAACCTGACCGACACCAACACAGATTGTCCTCAACCCCCCACCGACACCAACGCAGATTGTCCTCAACCCCCCACCGACACCAACACAGATTGTCCTCAACCCCGACCGACACCAACCCAGATTGTCCTCAACCCCCCACCGACACCAACACAGATTGTCCTCAACCCCGACCGACACCAACACAGATTGTCCTCAACCCCGACTGACACCAACACAGATTGTCCTCAAACCTGACCGACACCAACCCAGATTGTCCTCAAACCTGACCGACACCAACACAGATTGTCCTCAACCCCGACTGACACCAACACAGATTGTCCTCAAACCTGACCGACACCAACCCAGATTGTCCTCAACCCCGACCGACACCAACACAGATTGTCCTCAACCCCCCACCGACACCAACACAGATTGTTCTCAAACCTGACCGACACCAACCCAGATTGTCCTCAACCCCCCACCGACACCAACACAGATTGTCCTCAACCCCGACCGACACCAACACAGATTGTCCTCAACCCCCCACCGACACCAACACAGATTGTCCTCAACCCCGACCGACACCAACACAGATTGTCCTCAACCCCGACCGACACCAACGCAGATTGTCCTCAACCCCCCACCGACACCAACACAGATTGTCCTCAACCCCGACCGACACCAACACAGATTGTCCTCAACCCCCCACCGACACCAACACAGATTGTTCTCAACCCCGACTGACACCAACACAGATTGTCCTCAAACCTGACCGACACCAACACAGATTGTCCTCAACCCCCCACCGACACCAACACAGATTGTCCTCAACCCCCCACCGACACCAACACAGATTGTCCTCAACCCCGACCGACACCAACATTGTCCTCAACCCCCCACCGACACCAACACAGATTGTCCTCAACCCCGACTGACACCAACACAGATTGTCCTCAACCCCGACTGACACCAACACAGATTGTTCTCAACACCGACTGACACCAACACAGATTGTCCTCAAACCTGACCGACACCAACCCAGATTGTCCTCAACCCCCCACCGACACCAACACAGATTGTCCTCAACCCCCCACCGACACCAACACAGATTGTCCTCAACCCCCCACCGACACCAACGCAGATTGTCCTCAACCCCGACTGACACCAACACAGATTGTCCTCAACCCCCCACCGACACCAACGCAGATTGTCCTCAACCCCCCACCGACACCAACACAGATTGTCCTCAACCCCGCCCGACACCAACACAGATTGTCCTCAACCCCGACCGACACCAACACAGATTGTCCTCAACCCCGACTGACACCAACACAGATTGACCTCAACCCCCCACCGACACCAACACAGATTGTCCTCAAACCTGACCGACACCAACACAGATTGTCCTCAACCCCGACCGACACCAACACAGATTGTCCTCAACCCCGACCGACACCAACACAGATTGTCCTCAACCCCGACCGACACCAACACAGATTGTTCTCAACCCCGACTGACACCAACACAGATTGTCCTCAACCCCGACCGACACCAACACAGATTGTCCTCAACCCCGACCGACACCAACCCAGACTGTCCTCAAACCTGACCGACACCAACACAGATTGTCCTCAACCCCGACCGACACCAACACAGATTGTCCTCAAACCTGACCGACACCAACCCAGACTGTCCTCAACCCCCCACCGACACCAACACAGATTGTTCTCAACCCCGACTGACACCAACACAGATTGTCCTCAACCCGGACCGACACCAACACAGATTGTCCTCAACCCCCCACCGACACCAACGCAGATTGTCCTCAACCCCCCACCGACACCAACACAGATTGTCCTCAACCCCCCACCGACACCAACACAGATTGTCCTCAAACCTGACCGACACCAACCCAGACTGTCCTCAACCCCCCACCGACACCAACACAGATTGTTCTCAACCCCGACTGACACCAACACAGATTGTCCTCAACCCGGACCGACACCAACACAGATTGTCCTCAACCCCCCACCGACACCAACGCAGATTGTCCTCAACCCCCCACCGACACCAACACAGATTGTCCTCAACCCCCCACCGACACCAACGCAGATTGTCCTCAACCCCGACCGACACCAACACAGATTGTCCTCAACCCTGACCGACACCAACACAGATTGTCCTCAACCCCCCACCGACACCAACACAGATTGTCCTCAACCCCCCACCGACACCAACACAGATTGTCCTCAACCCCGACTGACACCAACCCGGATTGTCCTCAACCCCGACCGACACCAACCCAGATTGTCCTCAACCCCCCACCGACACCAACGCAGATTGTCCTCAAACCTGACCGACACCAACCCGGATTGTCCTCAACCCCGACCGACACCAACACAGATTGTCCTCAACCCCGACCGACACCAACACAGATTGTCCTCAACCCTGACCGATACCAACACAGATTGTCCTCAACCCCCCACCGACACCAACGCAGATTGTCCTCAACCCCCCACCGACACCAACACAGATTGTCCTCAAACCTGACCGACACCAACCCGGATTGTCCTCAACCCCGACCGACACCAACAGAGATTGTCCTCAACCCCGACCGACACCAACACAGATTGTCCTCAACCCCGACCGACACCAACACAGATTGTCCTCAACCCCGACCGACAGCAACACAGATTGTCCTCAACCCCCCACCGACACCAACACAGATTGTTCTCAACCCCGACTGACACCAACACAGATTGTCCTCAACCCCGACCGACACCAACACAGATTGTCCTCAACCCCGACCGACACCAACACAGATTGTCCTCAACCCCGACCGACACCAACACAGATTGTCCTCAACCCCGACCGACACCAACACAGATTGTCCTCAACCCCGACTGACACCAACACAGATTGTCCTCAACCCCGACCGACACCAACACAGATTGTTCTCAACCCCGACTGACACCAACACAGATTGTCCTCAACCCCGACCGACACCAACCCAGATTGTCCTCAACCCCGACCGACACCAACACAGATTGTCCTCAAACCTGACCGACACCAACCCAGACTGTCCTCAACCCCCCACCGACACCAACACAGATTGTTCTCAACCCCGACTGACACCAACACGGATTGTCCTCAACCCGGACCGACACCAACACAGATTGTCCTCAACCCCCCACCGACACCAACGCAGATTGTCCTCAACCCCCCACCGACACCAACACAGATTGTCCTCAACCCCCCACCGACACCAACACAGATTGTCCTCAAACCTGACCGACACCAACCCAGATTGTCCTCAACCCCCCACCGACACCAACGCAGATTGTCCTCAACCCCGACCGACACCAACACAGATTGTCCTCAACCCTGACCGACACCAACACAGATTGTCCTCAACCCCCCACCGACACCAACACAGATTGTCCTCAACCCCCCACCGACACCAACACAGATTGTCCTCAACCCCGACTGACACCAACCCGGATTGTCCTCAACCCCGACCGACACCAACCCAGATTGTCCTCAACCCCCCACCGACACCAACGCAGATTGTCCTCAAACCTGACCGACACCAACCCGGATTGTCCTCAACCCCCCACCGACACCAACACAGATTGTCCTCAACCCCGACCGACACCAACACAGATTGTCCTCAACCCCGACCGACACCAACACAGATTGTCCTCAACCCCCCCCCACCGACACCAACACAGATTGTCCTCAAACCTGACCGGACACCAACGCAGATTGTCCTCAACCCCGACCGACACCAACACAGATTGTCCTCAACCCCGACCGACACCAACACAGATTGTCCTCAACCCCGACTGACACCAACACAGATTGTCCTCAACGCCGACTGACACCAACCCGGATTGTCCTCAACCCCGACCGACACCAACACAGATTGTCCTCAACCCCGACCGACACCAACCCGGATTGTCCTCAACCCCGACCGACACCAACACAGATTGTCCTCAACCCCGACCGACACCAACACAGATTGTCCTCAACCCCGACCGACACCAACACAGATTGTCCTCAAACCTGACCGACACCAACCCAGATTGTCCTCAACCCCCCACCGACACCAACCCAGATTGTCCTCAACCCCCCACCGACACCAACACAGATTGTCCTCAACCCCCCACCGACACCAACACAGATTGTCCTCAACCCCCCACCGACACCAACACAGATTGTCCTCAAACCTGACCGACACCAACCCGGATTGTCCTCAACCCCGCCCGACACCAACACAGATTGTCCTCAACCCCCCACCGACACCAACCCAGATTGTCCTCAACCCCCCACCGACACCAACACAGATTGTCCTCAACCCCCCACCGACACCAACACAGATTGTCCTCAACCCCCCACCGACACCAACACAGATTGTCCTCAAACCTGACCGACACCAACCCGGATTGTCCTCAACCCTGACCGACACCAACACAGATTGTCCTCAACCCCCCACCGACACCAACACAGATTGTCCTCAACCCCCCACCGACACCAACGCAGATTGTCCTCAACCCCCCACCGACACCAACACAGATTGTCCTCAAACCTGACCGACACCAACCCGGATTGTCCTCAACCCCCCACCGACACCAACACAGATTGTCCTCAACCCCGACCGACACCAACACAGATTGTCCTCAACCCCGACCGACACCAACACAGATTGTTCTCAAACCTGACCGACACCAACCCAGATTGTCCTCAACCCCGACCGACACCAACACAGATTGTTCTCAACCCCGACCGACACCAACCCGGATTGTCCTCAAACCTGACCGACACCAACCCGGATTGTCCTCAACCCCGACCGACACCAACACAGATTGTCCTCAACCCCCCACCGACACCAACACAGATTGTCCTCAACCCCCCACCGACACCAACACAGATTGTCCTCAACCCCCCACCGACACCAACACAGATTGTCCTCAACCCCCCACCGACACCAACCCGGATTGTCCTCAAACCTGACCGACACCAACCCGGATTGTCCTCAAACCTGACCGACACCAACCCGGATTGTCCTCAACCCCGACCGACACCAACACAGATTGTCCTCAAACCTGACCGACACCAACCCAGATTGTCCTCAAACCTGACCGACACCAACCCAGATTGTCCTCAACCCCGACCGACACCAACACAGATTGTCCTCAAACCTGACCGACACCAACCCAGATTGTCCTCAACCCCGACCGACACCAACACAGATTGTCCTCAACCCCGACCGACACCAACACAGATTGTCCTCAACCCCCCACCGACACCAACACAGATTGTCCTCAACCCCCCACCGACACCAACGCAGATTGTCCTCAACCCCCCACCGACACCAACACAGATTGTCCTCAACCCCGACCGACACCAACACAGATTGTCCTCAAACCTGACCGACACCAACCCGGATTGTCCTCAACCCCCCACCGACACCAACACAGATTGTCCTCAACCCCCGACCGACACCAACACAGATTGTCCTCAAACCTGACCGACACCAACACAGATTGTCCTCAAACCTGACCGACACCAACCCAGATTGTCCTCAACCCCCCACCGACACCAACACAGATTGTCCTCAACCCCGACCGACACCAACCCAGATTGTCCTCAACCCCCCACCGACACCAACACAGATTGTCCTCAACCCCGACCGACACCAACACAGATTGTCCTCAAACCTGACCGACACCAACCCAGATTGTCCTCAACCCCCCACCGACACCAACGCAGCTTGTCCTCAACCCCGCCCGACACCAACACAGATTGTCCTCAACCCCCCACCGACACCAACCCAGATTGTCCTCAACCCCCCACCGACACCAACACAGATTGTTCTCAACCCCGACTGACACCAACACAGATTGTCCTCAACCCTGACCGACACCAACACAGATTGTCCTCAACCCCCCACCGACACCAACACAGATTGTCCTCAACCCTGACCGACACCAACACAGATTGTCCTCAACCCCCCACCGACACCAACACAGATTGTCCTCAACCCCCCACCGACACCAACGCAGATTGTCCTCAACCCCCCACCGACACCAACACAGATTGTTCTCAACCCCGCCCGACACCAACACAGATTGTCCTCAACCCCGACCGACACCAACACAGATTGTCCTCAACCCCCCACCGACACCAACACAGATTGTCCTCAACCCCGACCGACACCAACACAGATTGTCCTCAATCCCCCACCGACACCAACACAGATTGTCCTCAAACCTGACCGACACCAACACAGATTGTCCTCAACCCCGACCGACACCAACACAGATTGTCCTCAACCCCGACTGACACCAACAGAGATTGTCCTCAACCCCGACCGACACCAACACAGATTGTTCTCAACCCCGACCGACACCAACACAGATTGTCCTCAACCCCGACCGACACCAACACAGATTGTCCTCAACCCCCCACCGACACCAACACAGATTGTCCTCAACCCCCCACCGACACCAACGCAGATTGTCCTCAACCCCCCACCGACACCAACACAGATTGTCCTCAACCCCGACTGACACCAACACAGATTGTCCTCAACCCTGACCGACACCAACACAGATTGTCCTCAACCCCCCACCGACACCAACACAGATTGTCCTCAACCCCGACCGACACCAACCCAGATTGTCCTCAACCCCGACCGACACCAACACAGATTGTCCTCAACCCCGACCGACACCAACCCAGATTGTCCTCAACCTCCCACCGACACCAACACAGATTGTCCTCAACCCCCCACCGACACCAACACAGATTGTCCTCAACCCCCCACCGACACCAACACAGATTGTCCTCAACCCCCCACCGACACCAACACAGATTGTTCTCAACCCCCGACCGACACCAACACAGATTGTCCTCAACCCGGACCGACACCAACACAGATTGTCCTCAACCCCCCACCGACACCAACGCAGATTGTCCTCAACCCCCCACCGACACCAACACAGATTGTCCTCAACCCCCCACCGACACCAACACAGATTGTCCTCAAACCTGACCGACACCAACCCAGATTGTCCTCAACCCCCCACCGACACCAACGCAGATTGTCCTCAACCCCGACCGACACCAACACAGATTGTCCTCAACCCTGACCGACACCAACACAGATTGTCCTCAACCCCCCACCGACACCAACACAGATTGTCCTCAACCCCCCACCGACACCAACCCGGATTGTCCTCAACCCCGACCGACACCAACCCAGATTGTCCTCAACCCCCCACCGACACCAACGCAGATTGTCCTCAAACCTGACCGACACCAACACAGATTGTCCTCAACCCTGACCGACACCAACACAGATTGTCCTCAACCCCCCACCGACACCAACGCAGATTGTCCTCAACCCCCCACCGACACCAACACAGATTGTCCTCAACCCCGACCGACACCAACACAGATTGTCCTCAACCCCGACCGACACCAACCCGGATTGTCCTCAACCCCGACCGACACCAACACAGATTGTCCTCAACCCCCCCCACCGACACCAACACAGATTGTCCTCAACCCCGACTGACACCAACACAGATTGTCCTCAACCCCGACCGACACCAACACAGATTGTCCTCAAACCTGACCGGACACCAACACAGATTGTCCTCAACCCCGACCGACACCAACACAGATTTTCCTCAACCCCGACCGACACCAACACAGATTGTCCTCAACCCCGACCGACACCAACACAGATTGTCCTCAACCCCGACCGACACCAACACAGATTGTCCTCAACCCCGACCGACACCAACACAGATTGTCCTCAACCCCGACCGACACCAACACAGATTGTCCTCAACCCCCCCCACCGACACCAACACAGATTGTCCTCAACCCCGACTGACACCAACACAGATTGTCCTCAACCCCGACCGACACCAACACAGATTGTCCTCAAACCTGACCGGACACCAACACAGATTGTCCTCAACCCCGACCGACACCAACACAGATTGTCCTCAACCCCGACCGACACCAACACAGATTGTCCTCAACACCGACCGACACCAACACAGATTGTCCTCAACCCCGACCGACACCAACACAGATTGTCCTCAACCCCGACTGACACCAACACAGATTGTCCTCAACCCCGACTGACACCAACACAGATTGTCCTCAACCCCGACCGACACCAACACAGATTGTCCTCAACCCCGACCGACACCAACACAGATTGTCCTCAACCCCGACCGACACCAACACAGATTGTCCTCAACCCCGACCGACACCAACACAGATTGTCCTCAACCCCCCACCGACACCAACACAGATTGTCCTCAACCCCGACCGACACCAACACAGATTGTCCTCAACCCCGACCGACACCAACACAGATTGTCCTCAAACCCGACCGACACCAACCCAGATTGTCCTCAACCCCGACTGACACCAACACAGATTGTCCTCAACCCCGACTGACACCAACACAGATTGTCCTCAACCCCGACCGACACCAACACAGATTGTCCTCAACCCCCCACCGACACCAACACAGATTGTCCTCAACCCCGACCGACACCAACACAGATTGTCCTCAACCCCGACCGACACCAACACAGATTGTCCTCAACCCCCCACCGACACCAACACAGATTGTCCTCAACCCCGACCGACACCAACCCAGATTGTCCTCAACCCCCCACCGACACCAACGCAGATTGTCCTCAACCCCGCCCGACACCAACACAGATTGTCCTCAAACCTGACCGACACCAACCCAGATTGTCCTCAACCCCCCACCGACACCAACACAGATTGTCCTCAACCCCCCACCGACACCAACACAGATTGTCCTCAAACCTGACCGACACCAACCCGGATTGTCCTCAACCCTGACCGACACCAACACAGATTGTCCTCAACCCCCCACCGACACAGATTGTCCTCAACCCTGACCGACACAAACAGAGATTGTCCTCAACCCCGACTGACACCAACAGAGATTGTCCTCAACCCCGACTGACACCAACACAGATTGTCCTCAACCCCCACCGACACCAACACAGATTGTCCTCAACCCCGACCGACACCAACACAGATTGTCCTCAACCCCGACCGACACCAACCCAGATTGTCCTCAACCCCGACCGAAACCAACACAGATTGTCCTCAACCCCGACCGACACCAACCCAGATTGTCCTCAACCCCGACCGACACCAACACAGATTGTCCTCAAACCTGACCGACACCAACACAGATTGTCCTCAACCCCCCACCGACACCAACACAGATTGTCCTCAACCCTGACCGACACCAACACAGATTGTCCTCAACCCCGACCGACACAAACAGAGATTGTCCTCAACCCCGACTGACACCAACAGAGATTGTCCTCAACCCCGACTGACACCAACACAGATTGTCCTCAACCCCGACCGACACCAACACAGATTGTCCTCAACCCCGACCGACACCAACACAGATTGTCCTCAACCCCGACCGACACCAACACAGATTGTCCTCAACCCCCCACCGACACCAACACAGATTGTCCTCAACCCCGACCGACACCAACACAGATTGTCCTCAACCCCGACCGACACCAACACAGATTGTCCTCAAACCCGACCGACACCAACCCAGATTGTCCTCAACCCCGACTGACACCAACACAGATTGTCCTCAACCCCGACTGACACCAACACAGATTGTCCTCAACCCCGACCGACACCAACACAGATTGTCCTCAACCCCCCACCGACACCAACACAGATTGTCCTCAACCCCGACCGACACCAACACAGATTGTCCTCAACCCCGACTGACACCAACACAGATTGTCCTCAACCCCCCACCGACACCAACACAGATTGTCCTCAACCCCGACTGACACCAACACAGATTGTCCTCAAACCTGACCGACACCAACCCAGATTGTCCTCAAACCTGACCGACACCAACACAGATTGTCCTCAACCCCCCACCGACACCAACACAGATTGTCCTCAACCCTGACCGACACCAACACAGATTGTCCTCAACCCCGACCGACACAAACAGAGATTGTCCTCAACCCCGACTGACACCAACAGAGATTGTCCTCAACCCCGACTGACACCAACACAGATTGTCCTCAACCCCCACCGACACCAACACAGATTGTCCTCAACCCCGACCGACACCAACACAGATTGTCCTCAACCCCCCACCGACACCAACACAGATTGTCCTCAACCCCGACCGACACCAACACAGATTGTCCTCAACCCCGACCGACACCAACACAGATTGTCCTCAAACCCGACCGACGCCAACCCAGATTGTCCTCAACCCCGACTGACACCAACACAGATTGTCCTCAACCCCGACTGACACCAACACAGATTGTCCTCAACCCCGACCGACACCAACACAGATTGTCCTCAACCCCCCACCGACACAAACAGAGATTGTCCTCAACCCCGACTGACACCAACAGAGATTGTCCTCAACCCCGACCGACACCAACACAGATTGTCCTCAAACCTGACCGACACCAACACAGATTGTCCTCAACCCCCCACCGACACCAACACAGATTGTCCTCAACCCCGACCGACACCAACACAGATTGTCCTCAACCCCGACCGACACCAACCCAGATTGTCCTCAACCCCGACCGAAACCAACACAGATTGTCCTCAACCCCGACCGACACCAACCCAGATTGTCCTCAACCCCGACCGACACCAACACAGATTGTCCTCAAACCTGACCGACACCAACCCGGATTGTCCTCAACCCTGACCGACACCAACACAGATTGTCCTCAACCCCCACCGACACCAACACAGATTGTCCTCAACCCCGACCGACACCAACACAGATTGTCCTCAACCCCGACTGACACCAACACAGATTGTCCTCAACCCTGACCGACACCAACACAGATTGTCCTCAACCCCGACCGACACCAACACAGATTGTCCTCAACCCCGACCGACACCAACACAGATTGTCCTCAACCCCGACCGACACCAACCCAGATTGTTCTCAACCCCGACCGAAACCAACCCAGATTGTCCTCAACCCCGACCGACACCAACCCAGATTGTTCTCAACCCCGACCGAAACCAACCCAGATTGTTCTCAACCCCGACCGACACCAACCCAGATTGTTCTCAACCCCGACCGAAACCAACCCAGATTGTCCTCAACCCCGACCGACACCAACACAGATTGTCCTCAACCCCGACCGAAACCAACACAGATTGTCCTCAACCCCGACCGACACCAACCCAGATTGTCCTCAACCCCGACCGAAACCAACCCAGATTGTCCTCAACCCCGACCGACACCAACACAGATTGTCCTCAACCCCGACCGACACCAACACAGATTGTCCTCAAACCTGACCGACACCAACCCGGATTGTCCTCAACCCCCCACCGACACCAACGCAGATTGTCCTCAACCCCCCACCGACACCAACACAGATTGTCCTCAACCCCGACCGACACCAACACAGATTGTCCTCAACCCCCGACTGACACCAACACAGACCGGACTGGTGACCCCACAATATACAAATACCGGACTGGTGACCCCACAATATACAAATACCGGACTGGTGACCCCACAATATATAAATACCGGACTGGTGACCCCACAATATACAAATACCGGACTGGTGACCCCACAATATATAAATACCGGACTGGTGACCCCACAATATATAAATACCGGACTGGTGACCCCACAATATATAAATACCGGACTGGTGACCCCACAATATATAAATACCGGACTGGTGACCCCACAATATACAAATACCGGACTGGTGACCCCACAATATATTCAAGAAACTATTAGATAATCACCTGAATGACCGCAACATACAGGATATATAATGTAATATGACATATAATCACACAACATATAGAGATATATAATGTAATACTGACATATAATCACACAACATACAGAGATATATAATGTAATATGACATATAATCACACAACATACAGGATATATAATGTAATATGACATATAATCACACAACATACAGAAATATATAATGTAATATGACATATAATCACACAACATACAGAAATATATAATGTAATATGACATATAATCACACAACATACAGGATATATAATGTAATATGACATATAATCACACAACATACAGAAATATATAATGTAATATGACATATAATCACACAACATACAGAGATATATAATGTAATATGACATATAATCACACAACATACAGGATATATAATGTAATATGACATATAATCACACAACATACAGAGATATATAATGTAATATGACATATAATCACACAACATACAGAGATATATAATGTAATATGACATATAATCACACATGGGTTGGATTCTCCCCTCCCCCATATCTCCCTCTCTGGATCCGGTGACTTTGTCACATCACTCAATCATTTTGGTTGCCATTGGCGACAACACTTCCTCTAACTCCGCCCCCGGAGACTCCATCACCCCTCGGCTATCAGCGCTCCTCTCCTCTGTGTTCTGATTGGCTGGCGGCTCTCGGCTATAATCGGCTCTGTTCGCTTCTGCTCGGCTCGAGTCGTGTACTTCCGCCTCCGCTGATTGGCTGTCTGCTCTCGGTGTTCTGCCGAGAAAGTTCCGCTCGGCGGATTAGTTCCCCCTCTACTGCGCATGCGCAGTAGAAGCCGGCGGAAATAGCCGAAGCGGAACAGCTGAAAATCAGCTGTACACGGCGCCTGTAAGAGGGCCCCTCGCTTCGCTCGCCACGCTTCGGGCACGGCCTCGCTGCGCTCGGCACTTTTAGATTCCCCCTCTAGGTCCACTTGGATAGAGGGGAAGGAACCTGGACCCAGAGCGCAGGCGCCGTGTACAGCTGATCGAAGCGTTGGAGCTTCGGCTATCTCCGGCGGCCGACAGTAGTACGTACTGCGCAGGCGCTGCGCCTGCGCAGTACAGGGGGGGAACCTATCCGCCGAAGGAACTTATTCGGCAAGACATCGGCAATCTTCGGATGTTCTCGGCTCTTCTCCGCTCTGATTGGCTCTCCCGGGATGAGCTCGGCTGACTGTACGGCGCCCTCTGGCGGCTCCTCCGCCCGTCTCCCGGCATGCAGTGCGCGGTGCGGGACATGCTCGGCTGGGAAGGGGAAGAGGTGGAGCTCCGGCTGAAGAAGCTGCAAAAAGGTAACAAATCTGCCGATATGATCGTATGAGGAGTGTGTGTGTGTCCGCCATGTCTGTCCACCGAGATCCCCTCCGAACCGACCCCCCTACCGATCACTGACCGACCGCTTCCGGGACTGGAGGCCTCTGCCCCTCCCCCAACCAGGGCTAGGCCCTCCCCCAACCAGAGCTAGGCCCTCCCCCAACAAGGGCTAGGCCCTCCCCCAACCAGGCTTCTGCCCCTCCCTCAGGCAGGCTTCTGCCCCTCCCCCAACCAGGCTTCTGCCCCTCCCCGAACCAGGCTTCTGCCCCTCCCCCAGGCAGGCCTCTGCCCCTCCCCCAACCCGGCCTCTGCCCCTCCCCCAACCCAGCCTGGGCCCTCCCCCTACCCGGCCTCTGCCCCTCCCCCAACAAGGGCTAGGCCCTCCCCCAACCCGGCCTCTGCCCCTCCCCGGCCTCTGCCCCTCCCCCAACAAGGGCTAGGCCCTCCCCCAACCTGGCCACTGCCCCTCCCCCAACCCGGCCTCTGCCCCTCCCCCAACAAGGCCTGGTCCCTCCCCCAACCCGGCCTCTGCCCCTCCCCCTACCCGGCCTCTGCCCCTCCCCCAACCAGGCCTCTGCCCCTCCCCCAACCAGGCCTCTGCCCCTCCCCGGCCTCTGCCCCTCCCCCTACCCGGCCTGGTCCCTCCCCCAGCCCGGCCTGGTCCCTCCCCCAACCCAGCCTGGTCCCTCCCCCTACGCGGTCTCTGCCCCTCCCCCAACTCAGCCTGGCCCCTCCCTGGTCCCTGCCCCTCCCCCTACCTGGTCTCTGCCCCTGCCCAGCCTAGGCCCTCCCCCAACCAAGCCTGGGCCCTCCCACTATGCCACAAGCTCCTCCCCCAACCAGTCCTGGACCCTCCCCCAACCAGGCCTGGGCCCTCCCACTATGCCACAAACTCCTCCCCAACCCAGGCTGGGCCCTCCCCCAACCAGGCCTCTGCCCCTCCCCCAACCAGGCCTGGGCCCTCCCACTATGCCACAAACTCCTCCCCAACCAGGCCTCTGCCCCTCCCCCAACCAGGCCTGGTCCCTCCCCCTGCCTGGGCCCTCCCACTATGTCACAAGCCCCTCCCCCAACCCGGCCTGGTCCCTCCCCCTACGCGGTCTCTGCCCCTCCCCCAACCAGGCCTAGGCCCTCCCCCAACCAGGCCTCTGCCCAGGCCTCTGCCCCTCCCCCTGCCCAGGCCTCTGCCCCTCCCCCAACCTGGCCTCTGCCCCTCCCCCAACCCGGCCTGGTCCCTCCCCCTATGCGGTCTTTGCCCCTCCCCTAACTCGGACTGGCCCCTCCCCGGTCCCTACCCCTCCCCCTACCCGGTCTCTGCCCCTCCCCGGCCTAGGCCCTCCCCCAACCAAGCCTGGGCCCTCCCACTATGCCACAAGCTCCTCCCCCAACCCATCCTGGGCCCTCCCCCAACCAGGCCTCTGCCCCTCCCACAACCAGGCCTGGGCCCTCCCACTATGCCACAAACTCCTCCCCTCTATCTGGCCTGGGCCCTCCCACTGCACCCAAAACTCCTCCCCCAACCCTGCCTGGTCCCTCCCCCAACCCAGCCTAAGCCCTCCCACTATGCCACAAACTCCTCCCAACCCCACCTGGTCCCCCCCCAACCCAGCCTGGGCCCTCCCACTACGCCACAAACTCCCCCCCTCTACCCGGCCTGGGCCCTCCCACTACACCACAAACTCCTCCCCCAACCTGGCCTGGTCCCTCCCACAAGCCACAAACTCCTCCCCCAACCGAGCCCTCCCACTGCGCCACCAACTCCTCCCCCCCAACCCAGCCTGGGCCCTCCCTCAACCTAGCCTGGGCCCTCCCACTATGACACAAACTCCTCCTCCCAACCCAGCCTGGGCACTCCCACTGTACCCCAAACTCCCCCCCCCCCCCCCACCCACTCCGTCTCCTATATCCACAAAACATCCCCTATAGCCCTGGGCCCTCCCACTGCACCCCAAACTTCTCCCCCACCTGTCCATACTCCTTCCTCCAAGGCCAAACTCCTACTTAATAAAACCTGTGATGAGGAACGTCCCATGGTGGATTGTATATGGAGAAGTGGTGTGTATGGTGTTGGTGGTGAGGAGTGTCCCATGGTGGATTGTATATGGAGAAGTGGTGTGTATGGTGTTGGTGGTGAGGAGTGTCCCATGGTGAATTGTATATGGAGAAGTGGTGTGTATGGTGTTGGTAGTGAGGAACGTCCCATGGTGAATTGTATATGGAGAAGTGGTGTGTATGGTGTTGGTGGTGAGGAGTTCCCCATGGGGGATTGTATATGGAGAAGTGGTGTGTATGGTGTTGGTGGTGAGGAGTGTCCCATGGTGGATTGTATATGAAGAAGTGGTGTGTATGGTGTTGGTGGTGAGGAACGTCCCATGGTGGATTGTATATGGAGAAGTGGTGTGTATGGTGTTGGTGGTGAGGAACGTCCCATGGTGGATTGTATATGGAGAAGTGGTGTGTATGGTGTTGGTGGATTGTATATGGAGAATGGTGTTTGGTGTTGGTGGTGAGGAGCGTCCCATGGTGGATTGTATATGGAGAAGTGGTGTGTTTGGTGTTGATGGTGAGGAGCATCCCATGGTGGATTGTATATGGAGAAGTGGTGTGTATGGTGGTGGTGAGGAGCGTCCCATGGTGGATTGTATATGGAGAAGTGGTGTGTTTGGTGTTGATGGTGAGGAGCGTCCCATGGTGGATTGTATATGGAGAAGTGGTGTGTTTGGTGTTGATGGTGAGGAGCGTCCCATGGTGGATTGTGTATGGAGAAGTGGTGTGTATGGTGTTGGTGGTGAGGAGTGTCCCATGGTGGATTGTATATGGAGAAGTGGTGTGTTTGGTGTTGATGGTGAGGAGCATCCCATGGTGGATTGTATATGGAGAAGTGGTGTGTTTGGTGTTGATGGTGAGGAGCATCCCATGGTGGATTGTATATGGAGAAGTGGTGTATATGGTGTTGGTGGTGAGGAACGTCCCATGGGGGATTGTATATGGAGAAGTGGTGTGTATGGTGTTGGTGGTGAGGAGTGTCCCATGGTGGATTGTATATGGAGAAGTGGTGTGTATAGTGTTGGTGGTGAGGAGTTCCCCATGGGGGATTGTATATGGAGAAGTGGTGTGTATGGTGTTGGTGGTGAGGAGTGTCCCATGGTGGATTGTATATGGAGAAGTGGTGTGTTTGGTGTTGATGGTGAGGAGCATCCCATGGTGGATTGTATATGGAGAAGTGGTGTGTATGGTGTTGGTGGTGAGGAGTGTCCCATGGTGGATTGTATATGGAGAAGTGGTGTATATGGTGTTGGTGGTGAGGAACGTCCCATGGTGGATTGTATATGGAGAAGTGGTGTGTATAGTGTTGGTGGTGAGGAGTTCCCCATGGGGGATTGTATATGGAGAAGTGGTGTGTATGGTGTTGGTGGTGAGGAGTTCCCCATGGTGGATTGTATATGGAGAAGTGGTGTGTATGGTGTTGGTGGTGAGGAGCGTCCCATGGTGGATTGTATATGGAGAAGTGGTGTGTATGGTGTTGGTGGTGAGGAGTGTCCCATGGTGGATTGTATGTGGAGAAGTGGTGTGTATGGTGTTGGTGGTGAGGAGCGTCCCATGGTGGATTGTATATGGAGAAGTGGTGTGTATGGTGTTGGTGGATTGTATATGGAGAAGTGGTGTGTATGGTGTTGGTGGTGAGGAGCGTCCCATGGTGGATTGTATATGGAGAAGTGGTGTGTATGGTGTTGGTGGTGAGGAGCCTCCCATGGTGGATTGTATATGGAGAAGTGGTGTGTATGGTGGTGGTGAGGAGCGTCCCATGGTGGATTGTATATGGAGAAGTGGTGTGTATGGTGTTGGTGGTGAGGAGTGTCCCATGGTGGATTGTATATGGAGAAGTGGTGTGTATGGTGTTGGTGGTGAGGAGTGTCCCATGGTGGATTGTATATGGAGAAGTGGTGTGTATGGTGGTGGTGAGGAGCGTCCCATGGTGGATTGTATATGGAGAAGTGGTGTGTATGGTGTTGGTGGTGAGGAGTGTCCCATGGTGGATTGTATAGGGAGAAGTGGTGTGTATGGTGTTGGTGGTGAGGAGTTCCCCATGGTGGATTGTATATGGAGAAGTGGTGTGTATGGTGTTGGTGGTGAGGAGTGTCCCATGGTGGATTGTATATGGAGAAGTGGTGTTTGGTGTTGGTGGTGAGGAGTGTCCCATGGTGAATTGTATATGGAGAAGTGGTGTGTATGGTATTGGTGGTGAGGAGTTCCCCATGGGGGATTGTATATGGAGAAGTGGTGTGTATGGTGTTGGTGGTCAGGAGTTCCCCATGGTGGATTGAATATGGAGAAGGGATGTGTATGGTGTTGGTGGTGAGGAACGTCCCATGGTGGATTGTATATGGAGAAGTGGTGTTTGGTGTTGGTGGTGAGGAGTGTCCCATGGTGGATTGTATATGGAGAAGTGGTGTTTATGGTGGTGGTGAGGAGCGTCCCATGGTGGATTGTATATGGAGAAGTGGTGTGTATGGTGTTGGTGGTGAGGAGTGTCCCATGGTGGATTGTATATGGAGAAGTGGTGTTTGGTGTTGGTGGTGAGGAGTGTCCCATGGTGGATTGTATATGGAGAAGTGGTGTGTATGGTGTTGGTGGTGAGGAGCGTCCCATGGTGGATTGTATATGGAGAAGTGGTGTGTATGGTGTTGGTGGTGAGGAGCCTCCCATGGTGGATTGTATATGGAGAAGTGGTGTGTATGGTGGTGGTGAGGAGCGTCCCATGGTGGATTGTATATGGAGAAGTGGTGTGTATGGTGTTGGTGGTGAGGAGTGTCCCATGGTGGATTGTATATGGAGAAGTGGTGTGTATGGTGTTGGTGGTGAGGAGTGTCCCATGGTGGATTGTATATGGAGAAGTGGTGTGTATGGTGGTGGTGAGGAGCGTCCCATGGTGGATTGTATATGGAGAAGTGGTGTGTATGGTGTTGGTGGTGAGGAGTGTCCCATGGTGGATTGTATAGGGAGAAGTGGTGTGTATGGTGTTGGTGGTGAGGAGTTCCCCATGGTGGATTGTATATGGAGAAGTGGTGTGTATGGTGTTGGTGGTGAGGAGCGTCCCATGGTGGATTGTATATGGAGAAGTGGTGTGTATGGTATTGGTGGTGAGGAGTTCCCCATGGGGGATTGTATATGGAGAAGTGGTGTGTATGGTGTTGGTGGTCAGGAGTTCCCCATGGTGGATTGAATATGGAGAAGGGATGTGTATGGTGTTGGTGGTGAGGAACGTCCCATGGTGGATTGTATATGGAGAAGTGGTGTGTATGGTGTTGGTGGTGAGGAGTGTCCCATGGTGGATTGTATGTGGAGAAGTGGTGTGTATGGTGTTGGTGGTGAGGAGTGTCCCATGGTGGATTGTATGTGGAGAAGTGGTGTGTATGGTGTTGGTGGTGAGGAGCGTCCCATGGTGGATTGTATATGGAGAAGTGGTGTGTATGGTGTTGGTGGTGAGGAGCCTCCCATGGTGGATTGTATATGGAGAAGTGGTGTGTATGGTGGTGGTGAGGAGCGTCCCATGGTGGATTGTATATGGAGAAGTGGTGTGTATGGTGTTGGTGGTGAGGAGTGTCCCATGGTGGATTGTATATGGAGAAGTGGTGTTTGGTGTTGGTGGTGAGGAGTGTCCCATGGTGGATTGTATATGGAGAAGTGGTGTGTATGGTGGTGGTGAGGAGCGTCCCATGGTGGATTGTATATGGAGAAGTGGTGTGTATGGTGTTGGTGGTGAGGAGTGTCCCATGGTGGATTGTATATGGAGAAGTGGTGTTTGGTGTTGGTGGTGAGGAGTGTCCCATGGTGGATTGTATATGGAGAAGTGGTGTGTATGGTGTTGGTGGTGAGGAGTTCCCCATGGGGGATTGTATATGGAGAAGTGGTGTGTATGGTGTTTTTGGTGAGGAGTGTCCCATGGTGGATTGTATATGGTGAAGTGGTGTGTATGGTGTTGGTGGTGAGGAGTGTCCCATGGTGGATTGTATATGGAGAAGTGGTGTGTATGGTGTTGGTGGTGAGGAGTGTCCCATGGTGGATTGTATATGAAGAAGTGGTGTGTATAGTGTTGGTGGTGAGGAGCGTCCCATGGTGGATTGTATATGGAGAAGTGGTGTGTATGGTGTTGGTGGTGAGGAGCGTCCCATGGTGGATTGTATATGGAGAAGTGGTGTGTATGGTGTTGGTGGTGAGGAGTGTCCCATGGTGGATTGTATATGGAGAAGTGGTGTTTGGTGTTGGTGGTGAGGAGTGTCCCATGGTGGATTGTATATGGAGAAGTGGTGTGTATGGTGTTGGTGGTGAGGAGCGTCCCATGGTGGATTGTATATGGAGAAGTGGTGTGTATGGTGTTGGTGGTGAGGAGCCTCCCATGGTGGATTGTATATGGAGAAGTGGTGTGTATGGTGGTGGTGAGGAGCGTCCCATGGTGGATTGTATATGGAGAAGTGGTGTGTATGGTGTTGGTGGTGAGGAGTGTCCCATGGTGGATTGTATATGGAGAAGTGGTGTGTATGGTGTTGGTGGTGAGGAGTGTCCCATGGTGGATTGTATATGGAGAAGTGGTGTGTATGGTGGTGGTGAGGAGCGTCCCATGGTGGATTGTATATGGAGAAGTGGTGTGTATGGTGTTGGTGGTGAGGAGTGTCCCATGGTGGATTGTATATGGAGAAGTGGTGTGTATGGTCTTGGTGGTGAGGAGTGTCCCATGGTGAATTGTATATGGAGAAGTGGTGTGTATGGTGTTGGTGGTGAGGAGTTCCCCATGGGGGATTGTATATGGAGAAGTGGTGTGTATGGTGTTGGTGGTGAGGAGTTCCCCATGGTGGATTGTATATGGAGAAGTGGTGTGTATGGTGTTGATGGTGAGGAGCATCCCATGGTGGATTGTATATGGAGAAGTGGTGTGTATGGTGTTTTTGGTGAGGAGTGTCCCATGGTGGATTGTATATGGTGAAGTGGTGTGTATGGTGTTGATGGTGAGGAGCGTCCCATGGTGGATTGTATATGGAGAAGTGGTGTGTATGGTGTTGGTGGTGAGGAGTTCCCCATGGGGGATTGTATATGAAGAAGTGGTGTGTATGGTGTTGGTGGTGAGGAGTGTCCCATGGTGGATTGTATATGGAGAAGTGGTGTGTATGGTGTTGGTGGTGAGGAGCGTCCCATGGTGGATTGTATATGAAGAAGTGGTGTGTATGGTGTTGGTGGTGAGGAGCGTCCCATGGTGGATTGTATATGGAGAAGTGGTGTGTATGGTGTTGGTGGGGAGGAACGTCCCATGGTGGATTGTATATGGAGAAGTGGTGTGTATGGTGTTGATGGTGAGGCGCATCCCATGGTGGATTGTATATGGTGAAGTGGTGTGTATGGTGTTGGTGGTGAGGAGTGTCCCATGGTGGATTGTATATGGAGAAGTGGTGTGTATGGTGTTGGTGGTGAGGAGCGTCCCATGGTGGATTGTATATGGAGAAGTGGTGTGTATGGTGTTGGTGGTGAGGAGTGTCCCATGGTGGATTGTATATGGAGAAGTGGTGTGTATGGTGTTGGTGGTGAGGAGTGTCCCATGGTGGATTGTATATGGAGAAGTGGTATGTATGGTGTTGGTGGTGAGGAGTTCCCCATGGTGGATTGTATATGGAGAAGTGGTGTGTATGGTGTTGGTGGTGAGGAGTTCCCCATGGTGGATTGTATATGGAGAAGTGGTGTGTATGGTGTTGGTGGTGAGGAGCGTCCCATGGTGGATTGTATATGGAGAAGTGGTGTGTATGGTATTGGTGGTGAGGAGTTCCCCATGGGGGATTGTATATGGAGAAGTGGTGTGTATGGTGTTGGTGGTCAGGAGTTCCCCATGGTGGATTGAATATGGAGAAGGGATGTGTATGGTGTTGGTGGTGAGGAACGTCCCATGGTGGATTGTATATGGAGAAGTGGTGTGTATGGTGTTGGTGGTGAGGAGTGTCCCATGGTGGATTGTATGTGGAGAAGTGGTGTGTATGGTGTTGGTGGTGAGGAGTGTCCCATGGTGGATTGTATGTGGAGAAGTGGTGTGTATGGTGTTGGTGGTGAGGAGCGTCCCATGGTGGATTGTATATGGAGAAGTGGTGTGTATGGTGTTGGTGGTGAGGAGCCTCCCATGGTGGATTGTATATGGAGAAGTGGTGTGTATGGTGGTGGTGAGGAGCGTCCCATGGTGGATTGTATATGGAGAAGTGGTGTGTATGGTGTTGGTGGTGAGGAGTGTCCCATGGTGGATTGTATATGGAGAAGTGGTGTTTGGTGTTGGTGGTGAGGAGTGTCCCATGGTGGATTGTATATGGAGAAGTGGTGTGTATGGTGGTGGTGAGGAGCGTCCCATGGTGGATTGTATATGGAGAAGTGGTGTGTATGGTGTTGGTGGTGAGGAGTGTCCCATGGTGGATTGTATATGGAGAAGTGGTGTTTGGTGTTGGTGGTGAGGAGTGTCCCATGGTGGATTGTATATGGAGAAGTGGTGTGTATGGTGTTGGTGGTGAGGAGTTCCCCATGGGGGATTGTATATGGAGAAGTGGTGTGTATGGTGTTTTTGGTGAGGAGTGTCCCATGGTGGATTGTATATGGTGAAGTGGTGTGTATGGTGTTGGTGGTGAGGAGTGTCCCATGGTGGATTGTATATGGAGAAGTGGTGTGTATGGTGTTGGTGGTGAGGAGTGTCCCATGGTGGATTGTATATGAAGAAGTGGTGTGTATAGTGTTGGTGGTGAGGAGCGTCCCATGGTGGATTGTATATGGAGAAGTGGTGTGTATGGTGTTGGTGGTGAGGAGCGTCCCATGGTGGATTGTATATGGAGAAGTGGTGTGTATGGTGTTGGTGGTGAGGAGTGTCCCATGGTGGATTGTATATGGAGAAGTGGTGTGTATGGTGTTGGTGGTGAGGAGTGTCCCATGGTGGATTGTATATGGAGAAGTGGTGTGTATGGTGTTGGTGGTGAGGAGCGTCCCATGGTGGATTGTATATGGAGAAGTGGTGTGTATGGTGTTGGTGGTGAGGAGTGTCCCATGGTGGATTGTATATGGAGAAGTGGTGTGTATGGTGTTGGTGGTGAGGAACGTCCCATGGTGGATTGTATAGGGAGAAGTGGTGTGTATGGTGTTGGTGGTGAGGAACGTCCCATGGTGGATTGTATATGGAGAAGTGGTGTGTATGGTGTTGGTGGTGAGGAGCCTCCCATGGTGGATTGTATATGAAGAAGTGGTGTGTATGGTGTTGGTGGTGAGGAGTGTCCCATGGTGGATTGTATATGGAGAAGTGGTGTGTATGGTGTTGGTGGTGAGGAGCGTCCCATGGTGGATTGTATATGGAGAAGTGGTGTGTATGGTGTTGGTGGTGAGGAGTGTCCCATGGTGGATTGTATATGGAGAAGTGGTGTGTATGGTCTTGGTGGTGAGGAGTGTCCCATGGTGAATTGTATATGGAGAAGTGGTGTGTATGGTGTTGGTGGTGAGGAGTTCCCCATGGGGGATTGTATATGGAGAAGTGGTGTGTATGGTGTTGGTGGTGAGGAGTTCCCCATGGTGGATTGTATATGGAGAAGTGGTGTGTATGGTGTTGATGGTGAGGAGCATCCCATGGTGGATTGTATATGGAGAAGTGGTGTGTATGGTGTTTTTGGTGAGGAGTGTCCCATGGTGGATTGTATATGGTGAAGTGGTGTGTATGGTGTTGATGGTGAGGAGCGTCCCATGGTGGATTGTATATGGAGAAGTGGTGTGTATGGTGTTGGTGGTGAGGAGTTCCCCATGGGGGATTGTATATGAAGAAGTGGTGTGTATGGTGTTGGTGGTGAGGAGTGTCCCATGGTGGATTGTATATGGAGAAGTGGTGTGTATGGTGTTGGTGGTGAGGAGCGTCCCATGGTGGATTGTATATGAAGAAGTGGTGTGTATGGTGTTGGTGGTGAGGAGCGTCCCATGGTGGATTGTATATGGAGAAGTGGTGTGTATGGTGTTGGTGGGGAGGAACGTCCCATGGTGGATTGTATATGGAGAAGTGGTGTGTATGGTGTTGATGGTGAGGCGCATCCCATGGTGGATTGTATATGGTGAAGTGGTGTGTATGGTGTTGGTGGTGAGGAGTGTCCCATGGTGGATTGTATATGGAGAAGTGGTGTGTATGGTGTTGGTGGTGAGGAGCGTCCCATGGTGGATTGTATATGGAGAAGTGGTATGTATGGTGTTGGTGGTGAGGAGTGTCCCATGGTGGATTGTATATGGAGAAGTGGTGTGTATGGTCTTGGTGGTGAGGAGTGTCCCATGGTGGATTGTATATGGAGAATGGTGTTTGGTGTTGGTGGTGAGGAGCGTCCCATGGTGGATTGTATATGGAGAAGTGGTGTGTATGGTGTTGGTGGTGAGGAGTGTCCCATGGTGGATTGTATATGGAGAAGTGGTGTGTATGGTGTTGGTGGTGAGGAGTGTCCCATGGTGGATTGTATATGGAGAAGTGGTGTGTATGGTGTTGGTGGTGAGGAGCTCCCCATGGTGGATTGTATATGGAGAAGTGGTGTGTATGGTGTTGGTGGTGAGGAGCGTCCCATGGTGGATTGTATATGGAGAAGTGGTGTGTATGGTGTTGGTGGTGAGGAGTGTCCCATGGTGGATTGTATTTGGAGAAGTGGTGTGTATGGTGTTGGTGGTGAGGAGCGTCCCATGGTGGATTGTATATGGAGAAGTGGTGTGTATGATGTTGGTGGTGAGTGTCCCATGGTCAATTGTATATGGAGAAGTGGTGTTTGGTGTTGGTGGTGAGGAGCTCCCCATGGTGGATTGTATATGGTGAAGTGGTGTGTATGGTGTTGGTGGTGAGGAGCCTCCCATGGTGGATTGTATATGGAGAAGTGTGTATGGTGTTTGGTGGTGAGGAGTGTCCCATGGTGGATTGTATATGGAGAAGTGGTGTGTATGGTGTTGGTGGTGAGGAGTGTCCCATTGTGGATTGTATATGGAGAAGTGGTGTGTATGGTGTTGGTGGTGAGGAGTGTCCCATGGTGGATTGTATATGGGGAAGTGGTGTGTATGGTGTTGGTGGTGAGGAGCGTCCCATGGTGGATTGTATATGAAGAAGTGGTGTGTATGGTGTTGGTGGTGAGGAGCCTCCCATGGTGGATTGTATATGAAGAAGTGGTGTGTATGGTGTTGGTGGTGAGGAGTGTCCCATGGTGGATTATATATGGAGAAGTGGTGTGTATGGTGTTGGTGGTGAGGAGTGTCCCATGGTGGATTGTATATGGAGAAGTGGTGTTTGGTGTTGATGGTGAGGAGCGTCCCATGGTGGATTGTATATGGAGAAGTGGTGTGTATGGTGTTGGTGGTGAGGAGCGTCCCGTGGTGGATTGTATATGGAGAATGGTGTTTGGTGTTGGTGGTGAGGAGCGTCCCATGGTGGATTGTATATGGAGAAGTGGTGTGTATGGTGTTGGTGGTGAGGAGTGTCCCACGGTGGATTGTATATGGAGAAGTGGTGTGTATGGTGTTGGTGGTGAGGAGTGTCCCATGGTGGATTGTATATGGAGAAGTGGTGTGTATGGTGTTGGTGGTGAGGAGTGTCCCATGGTGGATTGTATATGGAGAAGTATGGTGTTGGTGGTGAGGAGCGTCTCATGGTGGATTGTATATGGAGAAGTGGTGTGTATGGTGTTGGTGGTGAGGAGCCTCCCATGGTGGATTGTATATGAAGAAGTGGTGTGTATGGTGTTGGTGGTGAGGAGTGTCCCATGGTGGATTATATATGGAGAAGTGGTGTGTATGGTGTTGGTGGTGAGGAGTGTCCCATGGTGGATTGTATATGGAGAAGTGGTGTTTGGTGTTGATGGTGAGGAGCGTCCCATGGTGGATTGTATATGGAGAAGTGGTGTGTATGGTGTTGGTGGTGAGGAGCGTCCCGTGGTGGATTGTATATGGAGAATGGTGTTTGGTGTTGGTGGTGAGGAGCGTCCCATGGTGGATTGTATATGGAGAAGTGGTGTGTATGGTGTTGGTGGTGAGGAGTGTCCCACGGTGGATTGTATATGGAGAAGTGGTGTGTATGGTGTTGGTGGTGAGGAGTGTCCCATGGTGGATTGTATATGGAGAAGTGGTGTGTATGGTGTTGGTGGTGAGGAGTGTCCCATGGTGGATTGTATATGGAGAAGTGGTGTGTATGGTGTTGGTGGATTGTATATGGAGAAGTGGTGTGTATGGTGTTGGTGGTGAGGAGTGTCCCATGGTGGATTATATATGGAGAAGTGGTGTGTATGGTGTTGGTGGTGAGGAGTGTCCCATGGTGGATTGTATATGGAGAAGTGGTGTTTGGTGTTGACGGTGAGGAGCGTCCCATGGTGGATTGTATATGGAGAAGTGGTGTGTATGGTGTTGGTGGTGAGGAGCGTCCCGTGGTGGATTGTATATGGAGAATGGTGTTTGGTGTTGGTGGTGAGGAGCGTCCCATGGTGGATTGTATATGGAGAAGTGGTGTGTATGGTGTTGGTGGTGAGGAGTGTCCCACGGTGGATTGTATATGGAGAAGTGGTGTGTATGGTGTTGGTGGTGAGGAGTGTCCCATGGTGGATTGTATATGGAGAAGTGGTGTGTATGGTGTTGGTGGTGAGGAGTGTCCCATGGTGGATTGTATATGGAGAAGTGGTGTGTATGGTGTTGGTGGATTGTATATGGAGAAGTGGTGTGTATGGTGTTGGTGGTGAGGAGTTCCCCATGGGGGATTGTATATGAAGAAGTGGTGTGTATGGTGTTGGTGGTGAAGAGCCTCCCATGGTGGATTGTATATGGAGAAGTGGTGTGTATGGTGTTGGTGGTGAGGAGTGTCCCATGGTGAATTGTATATGGAGAAGTGGTATGTATGGTGTTGGTGGTGAGGAGTGTCCCATGGTGAATTGTATATGGAGAAGTGGTGTGTATGGTGTTGGTGGTGAGGAGTTCCCCATGGGGGATTGTATATGGAGAAGTGGTGTGTATGGTCTTGGTGAGGAGTGTCCCATGGTGGATTGTATATGGAGAAGTGGTGTGTATGGGGTTGGTGGTGAGGAACGTCCCATGGTGGATTGTATAGGGAGAAGTGGTGTGTATGGTGTTGGTGGTGAGGAACGTCCCATGGTGGATTGTATATGGAGAAGTGGTGTGTATGGTGTTGGTGGTGAGGAGCCTCCCATGGTGGATTGTATATGAAGAAGTGGTGTGTATGGTGTTGGTGGTGAGGAGTGTCCCATGGTGGATTGTATATGGAGAAGTGGTGTGTATGGTGTTGGTGGTGAGGAGCGTCCCATGGTGGATTGTATATGGAGAAGTGGTGTGTATGGTGTTGGTGGTGAGGAGTGTCCCATGGTGGATTGTATATGGAGAAGTGGTGTGTGTGGTGTTGGTGGTGAGGAGTGTCCCATGGTGGATTGTATATGGAGAAGTGGTGTGTATGGTGTTGGTGGTGAGGAGTGTCCCATGGTGGATTGTATATGGAGAAGTGGTGTGTATGGTGTTGGTGGTGAGGAGTGTCCCATGGTGGATTGTATATGAAGAAGTGGTGTGTATGGTGTTGGTGGTGAGGAGCGTCCCATGGTGGATTGTATATGGAGAAGTATGGTGTTGGTGGTGAGGAGTGTTCCATGGTGAATTGTATATGGAGAAGTGGTGTGTATGGTGTTGGTGGTGAGGAACGTCCCATGGTGGATTGTATAGGGAGAAGTGGTGTGTATGGTGTTGGTGGTGAGGAGCGTCCCATGGTGGATTGTATATGGAGAAGTGGTGTATATGGTGTTGGTGGTGAGGAACGTCCCATGGTGGATTGTATATGGAGAAGTGGTGTGTATGGTGTTGGTGGTGAGGAGTTCCCCATGGGGGATTGTATATGGAGAAGTGGTGTGTATGGTGTTGGTTGTGAGGAGTTCCCCATGGGGGATTGTATATGGAGAAGTGGTTTGTATGGTGTTGGTGGTGAGGAGTTCCCCATGGTTGATTGTATATGGAGAAGTGGTGTGTATGGTGTTGGTGGTGAGGAGCGTCCCATGGTGGATTGTATATGGAGAAGTGGTATGTATGGTGTTGGTGGTGAGGAGTGTCCCATGGTGGATTGTATATGGAGAAGTGGTGTGTATGGTCTTGGTGGTGAGGAGTGTCCCATGGTGGATTGTATATGGAGAATGGTGTTTGGTGTTGGTGGTGAGGAGCGTCCCATGGTGGATTGTATATGGAGAAGTGGTGTGTATGGTGTTGGTGGTGAGGAGTGTCCCATGGTGGATTGTATATGGAGAAGTGGTGTGTATGGTGTTGGTGGTGAGGAGTGTCCCATGGTGGATTGTATATGGAGAAGTGGTGTGTATGGTGTTGGTGGTGAGGAGCTCCCCATGGTGGATTGTATATGGAGAAGTGGTGTGTATGGTGTTGGTGGTGAGGAGCGTCCCATGGTGGATTGTATATGGAGAAGTGGTGTGTATGGTGTTGGTGGTGAGGAGTGTCCCATGGTGGATTGTATTTGGAGAAGTGGTGTGTATGGTGTTGGTGGTGAGGAGCGTCCCATGGTGGATTGTATATGGAGAAGTGGTGTGTATGATGTTGGTGGTGAGTGTCCCATGGTCAATTGTATATGGAGAAGTGGTGTTTGGTGTTGGTGGTGAGGAGCTCCCCATGGTGGATTGTATATGGAGAAGTGGTGTTTGGTGTTGATGGTGAGGAGCATCCCATGGTGGATTGTATATGGTGAAGTGGTGTGTATGGTGTTGGTGGTGAGGAGCCTCCCATGGTGGATTGTATATGGAGAAGTGTGTATGGTGTTTGGTGGTGAGGAGTGTCCCATGGTGGATTGTATATGGAGAAGTGGTGTGTATGGTGTTGGTGGTGAGGAGTGTCCCATTGTGGATTGTATATGGAGAAGTGGTGTGTATGGTGTTGGTGGTGAGGAGTGTCCCATGGTGGATTGTATATGGGGAAGTGGTGTGTATGGTGTTGGTGGTGAGGAGCGTCCCATGGTGGATTGTATATGAAGAAGTGGTGTGTATGGTGTTGGTGGTGAGGAGCCTCCCATGGTGGATTGTATATGAAGAAGTGGTGTGTATGGTGTTGGTGGTGAGGAGTGTCCCATGGTGGATTATATATGGAGAAGTGGTGTGTATGGTGTTGGTGGTGAGGAGTGTCCCATGGTGGATTGTATATGGAGAAGTGGTGTTTGGTGTTGATGGTGAGGAGCGTCCCATGGTGGATTGTATATGGAGAAGTGGTGTGTATGGTGTTGGTGGTGAGGAGCGTCCCGTGGTGGATTGTATATGGAGAATGGTGTTTGGTGTTGGTGGTGAGGAGCGTCCCATGGTGGATTGTATATGGAGAAGTGGTGTGTATGGTGTTGGTGGTGAGGAGTGTCCCATGGTGGATTGTATATGGAGAAGTGGTGTGTATGGTGTTGGTGGTGAGGAGTGTCCCATGGTGGATTGTATATGGAGAAGTATGGTGTTGGTGGTGAGGAGCGTCTCATGGTGGATTGTATATGGAGAAGTATGGTGTTGGTGGTGAGGAGTGTTCCATGGTGGATTGTATATGGAGAAGTGGTGTGTATGGTGTTGGTGGTGAGGAGTGTCCCATGGTGGATTGTATATGGAGAAGTGGTGTGTATGGTGTTTGGTGGTGAGGAGTGTCCCATGGTGGATTGTATATGGAGAAGTGGTGTGTATGGTGTTGGTGGTGAGGAGTGTCCCATGGTGGATTGTATATGGAGAAGTGGTGTGTATGGTCTTGGTGGTGAGGAGTGTCCCATGGTGGATTGTATATGGAGAAGTGGTGTGTATGGTGTTGGTGGTGAGGAGTGTCCCATGGTGGATTGTATATGGAGAAGTGGTGTGTATGGTGTTGGTGGTGTGGAGCGTCCCATGGTGGATTGTATATGGAGAAGTGGTGTGTATGGTGTTGGTGGTGAGGAGCGTCCCGTGGTGGATTGTATATGGAGAATGGTGTTTGGTGTTGGTGGTGAGGAGCGTCCCATGGTGGATTGTGTATGGAGAAGTGGTGTGTATGGTGTTGGTGGTGAGGAGTGTCCCATGGTGGATTGTATATGGAGAAGTGGTGTGTATGGTGTTGGTGGTGAGTGTCCCATGGTGGATTGTATATGGAGAATGGTGTTTGGTGTTGGTGGTGAGGAGCGTCCCATGGTGGATTGTATATGGAGAAGTGGTGTGTATGGTGTTGGTGGTGAGGAGTGTCCCATGGTGGATTGTATATGGAGAAGTGGTGTGTATGGTGTTGGTGGTGTGGAGCGTCCCATGGTGGATTGTATATGGAGAAGTGGTGTGTATGGTGTTGGTGGTGAGGAGCCTCCCATGGTGGATTGTATATGGAGAAGTGGTGTGTATGGTGTTGGTGGTGAGGAGTGTCCCATGGTGAATTGTATATGGAGAAGTGGTGTGTATGGTGTTGGTGGATTGTATATGGAGAAGTGGTGTGTATGGTGTTGGTGGTGAGGAGCGTCCCATGGTGGATTGTATATGGAGAAGTGGTGTGTATGGTGAGGAACGTCCCATGGTGGATTGTATATGGAGAAATGGTGTGTATGGTGTTGGTGGTGAGGAGCGTCCCATGGTGGATTGTATATGGAGAAGTGGTGTGTATGGTGAGGAACGTCCCATGGTGGATTGTATATGAAGAAGTGGTGTGTATGGTGTTGGTGGTGAAGAGCCTCCCATGGTGGATTGTATATGGAGAAGTGGTGTGTATGGTGTTGGTGGTGAGGAGTGTCCCATGGTGGATTGTATATGGAGAAGTGGTGTGTATGGTGTTTGGTGGTGAGGAGTGTCCCATGGTGGATTGTATATGGAGAAGTGGTGTGTATGGTGTTGGTGGTGAGGAGTGTCCCATGGTGGATTGTATATGAAGAAGTGGTGTGTATAGTGTTGGTGGTGAGGAGCGTCCCATGGTGGATTGTATATGGAGAAGTGGTGTGTATGGTGTTGGTGGTGAGGAGTGTCCCATGGTGGATTGTATATGAAGAAGTGGTGTGTATAGTGTTGGTGGTGAGGAGCGTCCCATGGTGGATTGTATATGGAGAAGTGGTGTGTATGGTGTTGGTGGTGAGGAGTGTCCCATGGTGAATTGTATATGGAGAAGTGGTGTGTATGGTGTTGGTGGTGAGGAGTGTCCCATGGTGAATTGTATATGGAGAAGTGGTGTGTATGGTGTTGGTGGTGAGGAGTGTCCCATGGTGAATTGTATATGGAGAAGTGGTGTGTATGGTGTTGGTGGTGAGGAGTTCCCCATGGGGGATTGTATATGGAGAAGTGGTGTGTATGGTGTTGGTGGTGAGGAGTTCCCCATGGTGGATTGTATATGGAGAAGTGGTGTGTATGGTGTTGGTGGTGAGGAGCGTCCCATGGTGGATTGTATATGGAGAAGTGGTGTGTATGGTGTTGGTGGATTGTATATGGAGAAGTGGTGTGTATGGTGTTGGTGGTGAGGAGTGTCCCATGGTGGATTGTATATGGAGAAGTATGGTGTTGGTGGTGAGGAGCGTCTCATGGTGGATTGTATATGGAGAAGTATGGTGTTGGTGGTGAGGAGTGTCCCATGGTGGATTGTATATGGAGAAGTGGTGTGTATGGTGTTGGTGGTGAGGAGTGTCCCATGGTGAATTGTATATGGAGAAGTGGTGTGTATGGTGTTGGTGGTGAGGAGTGTCCCATGGTGAATTGTATATGGAGAAGTGGTGTGTATGGTGTTGGTTGTGAGGAGTTCCCCATGGGGGATTGTATATGGAGAAGTGGTGTGTATGGTGTTGGTGGTGAGGAGTTCCCCATGGTGGATTGTATATGGAGAAGTGGTGTGTATGGTGTTGGTGGTTAGGAGTTCTCCATGGTGGATTGTATATGGAGAAGTGGTGTGTATGGTGTTGGTGGTGAGGAACGTCCCATGGTGGATTGTATATGGAGAAGTGGTGTGTATGGTGTTGGTGGTGAGGAGTTCCCCATGGGGGATTGTATATGGAGAAGTGGTGTGTCTGGTGGTGAGGAGTGTCCCATGGTGGATTGTATATGGAGAAGTGGTGTGTATGGTGTTGGTGGTGAGGAGTGTCCCATGGTGGATTGTATATGGAGAAGTGGTGTGTATGCTGTTGGTGGTGAGCAGTGTCCCATGGTGGATTGTATATGGAGAAGTGGTGTGTATGGTGTTGGTGGTGAGGAGTGTCCCATGGTGGATTGTATATGGAGAAGTGGTGTGTATGGTGTTGGTGGTGAGGAGTGTCCCATGGTGAATTGTATATGGAGAAGTGGTGTGTATGGTGTTGGTGGTGAGGAGTGTCCCATGGTGGATTGTATATGGAGAAGTGGTGTGTATGGTGTTGGTTGTGAGGAGTTCCCCATGGGGGATTGTATATGGAGAAGTGGTGTGTATGGTGTTGGTGGTGAGGAGTTCCCCATGGTGGATTGTATATGGAGAAGTGGTGTGTATGGTGTTGGTGGTTAGGAGTTCTCCATGGTGGATTGTATATGGAGAAGTGGTGTGTATGGTGTTGGTGGTGAGGAACGTCCCATGGTGGATTGTATATGGAGAAGTGGTGTGTATGGTGTTGGTGGTGAGGAGTTCCCCATGGGGGATTGTATATGGAGAAGTGGTGTGTCTGGTGGTGAGGAGTGTCCCATGGTGGATTGTATATGGAGAAGTGGTGTGTATGGTGTTGGTGGTGAGGAGTGTCCCATGGTGGATTGTATATGGAGAAGTGGTGTGTATGCTGTTGGTGGTGAGCAGTGTCCCATGGTGGATTGTATATGGAGAAGTGGTGTGTATGGTGTTGGTGGTGAGGAGTTCCCCATGGTGGATTGTATATGGAGAAGTGGTGTGTATGGTGTTGGTGGTGAGGAGTTCCCCATGGTGGATTGTATATGGAGAAGTGGTGTGTATGGTGTTGGTGGTGAGGAGTGTCCCATGGTGGATTGTATATGGAGAAGTGGTGTGTATGGTGTTGGTGGTGAGGAGCTCCCCATGGTGGATTGTATATGGAGAAGTGGTGTGTATGGTGTTGGTGGTGAGGAGCGTCCCATGGTGGATTGTATATGGAGAAGTGGTGTGTATGGTGTTGGTGGTGAGGAGTTCCCCATGGTGGATTGTATATGGAGAAGTGGTGTGTAAGGTGTTGGTGGTGAGGAGTTCCCCATGGTGGATTGTATATGGAGAAGTGGTGTGTATGCTGTTGGTGGTGAGGAGTGTCCCATGGTGGATTGTATATGGAGAAGTGGTGTGTATGGTGTTGGTGGTGAGGAGCGTCCCATGGTGGATTGTATATGGAGAAGTGGTGTGTATGGTCTTGGTGAGGAGTGTCCCATGGTGGATTGTATATGGAGAAGTGGTGTGTATGGGGTTGGTGGTGAGGAGTGTCCCATGGTGGATTGTATATGGAGAAGTATGGTGTTGGTGGTGAGGAGCGTCTCATGGTGGATTGTATCTGGAGAAGTATGGTGTTGGTGGTGAGGAGTGTTCCATGGTGGATTGTATATGGAGAAGTGGTGTGTATGGTGTTGGTGGTGAGGAGTGTCCCATGGTGGATTGTATATGGAGAAGTATGGTGTTGGTGGTGAGGAGTGTCCCATGGTGGATTGTATATGGAGAAGTATGGTGTTGGTGGTGAGGAGTGTCCCATGGTGGATTGTATATGGAGAAGTGGTGTGTATGGTGTTGGTGGTGAGGAGCGTCCTATGGTGGATTGTATATGGAGAAGTGGTGTGTATGGTGTTGGTGGATTGTATATGGAGAAGTGGTGTGTATGGTGTTGGTGGTGAGGAGTTCCCCATGGGGTATTGTATATGGAGAAGTGGTGTGTATGGTGTTGGTGGTGAGGAGCGTCCCATGGTGGATTGTATATGGAGAAGTGGTGTGTATGGTGTTGGTGGTGAGGAGTGTCCCATGGTGGATTGTATATGGAGAAGTGGTGTGTGTGGTGTTGGTGGTGAGGAGTGTCCCATGGTGGATTGTATATGGAGAAGTGGTGTGTATGGTGTTGGTGGTGAGGAGTGTCCCATGGTGGATTGTATATGGAGAAGTGGTGTGTATGGTGTTGGTGGTGAGGAGTGTCCCATGGTGGATTGTATATGAAGAAGTGGTGTGTATGGTGTTGGTGGTGAGGAGTGTTCCATGGTGGATTGTATATGGAGAAGTGGTGTGTATGGTGTTGGTGGTGAGGAGTGTCCCATGGTGGATTGTATATGGAGAAGTGGTGTGTATGGTGTTGGTGGATTGTATATGGAGAAGTGGTGTGTATGGTGTTGGTGGTGAGGAGTTCCCCATGGGGGATTGTATATGGAGAAGTGGTGTGTATGGTGTTGGTGGTGAGGAGCGTCCCATGGTGGATTGTATATGAAGAAGTGGTGTGTATGGTGTTGGTGGTGAAGAGCCTCCCATGGTGGATTGTATATGGAGAAGTGGTGTGTATGGTGTTGGTGGTGAGGAGTGTCCCATGGTGAATTGTATATGGAGAAGTGGTATGTATGGTGTTGGTGGTGAGGAGTGTCCCATGGTGAATTGTATATGGAGAAGTGGTGTGTATGGTGTTGGTGGTGAGGAGTTCCCCATGGGGGATTGTATATGGAGAAGTGGTGTGTATGGTCTTGGTGAGGAGTGTCCCATGGTGGATTGTATATGGAGAAGTGGTGTGTATGGGGTTGGTGGTGAGGAACATCCCATGGTGGATTGTATAGGGAGAAGTGGTGTGTATGGTGTTGGTGGTGAGGAACGTCCCATGGTGGATTGTATATGGAGAAGTGGTGTGTATGGTGTTGGTGGTGAGGAGCCTCCCATGGTGGATTGTATATGAAGAAGTGGTGTGTATGGTGTTGGTGGTGAGGAGTGTCCCATGGTGGATTGTATATGGAGAAGTGGTGTGTATGGTGTTGGTGGTGAGGAGCGTCCCATGGTGGATTGTATATGGAGAAGTGGTGTGTATGGTGTTGGTGGTGAGGAGTGTCCCATGGTGGATTGTATATGGAGAAGTGGTGTGTGTGGTGTTGGTGGTGAGGAGTGTCCCATGGTGGATTGTATATGGAGAAGTGGTGTGTATGGTGTTGGTGGTGAGGAGTGTCCCATGGTGGATTGTATATGGAGAAGTGGTGTGTATGGTGTTGGTGGTGAGGAGTGTCCCATGGTGGATTGTATATGAAGAAGTGGTGTGTATGGTGTTGGTGGTGAGGAGCGTCCCATGGTGGATTGTATATGGAGAAGTATGGTGTTGGTGGTGAGGAGTGTTCCATGGTGAATTGTATATGGAGAAGTGGTGTGTATGGTGTTGGTGGTGAGGAACGTCCCATGGTGGATTGTATAGGGAGAAGTGGTGTGTATGGTGTTGGTGGTGAGGAGCGTCCCATGGTGGATTGTATATGGAGAAGTGGTGTATATGGTGTTGGTGGTGAGGAACGTCCCATGGTGGATTGTATATGGAGAAGTGGTGTGTATGGTGTTGGTGGTGAGGAGTTCCCCATGGGGGATTGTATATGGAGAAGTGGTGTGTATGGTGTTGGTTGTGAGGAGTTCCCCATGGGGGATTGTATATGGAGAAGTGGTTTGTATGGTGTTGGTGGTGAGGAGTTCCCCATGGTTGATTGTATATGGAGAAGTGGTGTGTATGGTGTTGGTGGTGAGGAGCGTCCCATGGTGGATTGTATATGGAGAAGTGGTGTGTATGGTGTTGGTGGTGAGGAGTTCCCCATGGTGGATTGTATATGGAGAAGTGGTGTATATGGTGTTGGTGGTGTGGAACGTCCCATGGTGGATTGTATATGGAGAAGTGGTGTGTATGGTGTTGGTGGTGAGGAGTTCCCCATGGTGGATTGTATATGGAGAAGTGGTGTGTATGGTGTTGGTGGTGAGGAACGTCCCATGGTGGATTGTATATGGAGAAGTGGTGTGTATGGTGTTGGTGGTGAGGAGTTCCCCATGGGGGATTGTATATGGAGAAGTGGTGTGTATGGTGTTGGTGGTGAGGAGTTCCCTATGGTGGATTGTATATGGAGAAGTGGTGTGTATGGTGTTGGTGGTGAGGAGTTCCCCATGGTGGATTGTATATGGAGAAGTGGTGTGTATGGTGTTGGTAGTGAGGAACGTCCCATGGTGGATTGTATATGGAGAAGTGGTGTGTATGGTGTTGGTGGTGAGGAGTTCCCCATGGTGGATTGTATATGGAGAAGTGGTGTGTATGGTGTTGATGGTCAGGAGCATCCCATGGTGGATTATATATGGAGAAGTGGTGTGTATGGTGTTGGTGGTGAGGAGCCTCCCATGGTGGATTGTATATGGAGAAGTGGTGTGTGTGGTGTTGGTGGTGAGGAGTGTCCCATGGTGGATTGTATATGGAGAAGTGGTGTGTATGGTGTTGGTGGTGAGGAGTGTCCCATGGTGGATTGTATATGGAGAAGTGGTGTGTATGGTGTTGGTGGTGAGGAGCTCCCCATGGTGGATTGTATATGGAGAAGTGGTGTGTATGGTATTGGTGGTGAGGAGCGTCCCATGGTGGATTGTATATGGAGAAGTGGTGTGTATGGTCTTGGTGAGGAGTGTCCCATGGTGGATTGTATATGGAGAAGTGGTGTGTATGGGGTTGGTGGTGAGGAGTGTCCCATGGTTGATTGTATATGGAGAAGTATGGTGTTGGTGGTGAGGAGCGTCTCATGGTGGATTGTATATGGAGAAGTATGGTGTTGGTGGTGAGGAGTGTTCCATGGTGGATTGTATATGGAGAAGTGGTGTGTATGGTGTTGGTGGTGAGGAGTGTCCCATGGTGGATTGTATATGGAGAAGTGGTGTGTATGGTGTTGGTGGTGAGGAGTGTCCCATGGTGGATTGTATATGGAGAAGTGGTGTGTATGGTGTTGGTGGTGAGGAGTGTCCCATGGTGGATTGTATATGGAGAAGTGGTGTGTATGGTGTTGGTGGTGAGGAGTGTCCCATGGTGGATTGTATATGGAGAAGTGGTGTGTATGCTGTTGGTGGTGAGGAGTGTCCCATGGTGGATTGTATATGGAGAAGTGGTGTGTATGGTGTTGGTGGTGAGGAGTTCCCCATGGTGGATTGTATATGGAGAAGTGGTGTGTATGGTGTTGGTGGTGAGGAGTTCCCCATGGTGGATTGTATATGGAGAAGTGGTGTGTATGGTGTTGGTGGTGAGGAGTGTCCCATGGTGGATTGTATATGGAGAAGTGGTGTGTATGGTGTTGGTGGTGAGGAGCGTCCCATGGTGGATTGTATATGGAGAAGTGGTGTGTATGGTGTTGGTGGTGAGGAGTGTCCCATGGTGGATTGTATATGGAGAAGTGGTGTGTATGGTGAGGAACGTCCCATGGTGGATTGTATATGAAGAAGTGGTGTGTATGGTGTTGGTGGTGAAGAGCCTCCCATGGTGGATTGTATATGGAGAAGTGGTGTGTATGGTGTTGGTGGTGAGGAGTGTCCCATGGTGGATTGTATATGGAGAAGTGGTGTGTATGGTGTTGGTGGTGAGGAGCGTCTCATGGTGGATTGTATATGGAGAAGTATGGTGTTGGTGGTGAGGAGTGTCCCATGGTGGATTGTATATGGAGAAGTGGTGTGTATGGTGTTGGTGGTGAGGAGCGTCCCATGGTGGATTGTATATGGAGAAGTGGTGTGTATGGTCTTGGTGAGGAGTGTCCCATGGTGGATTGTATATGGAGAAGTGGTGTGTATGGTGTTGGTGGTGAGGAGTTCCCCATGGGGGATTGTATATGGAGAAGTGGTGTGTATGGTGTTGTTGGTGAGGAGCGTCCCATGGTGGATTGTATATGGAGAAGTGGTGTTTATGGTGTTGGTGGTGAGGAGCGTCCCATGGTGGATTGTATATGGAGAAGTGGTGTGTATGGTGAGGAACGTCCCATGGTGGATTGTATATGGAGAAGTGGTGTGTATGGTGTTGGTGGTGAAGAGCCTCCCATGGTGGATTGTATATGGAGAAGTGGTGTGTATGGTGTTTGATGGTGAGGAGTGTCCCATGGTGAATTGTATATGGAGAAGTGGTGTGTATGGTGTTGGTGGTGAGGAGTGTCCCATGGTGAATTGTATATGGAGAAGTGGTGTGTATGGTGTTGGTGGTGAGGAGTTCCCCATGGTGGATTGTATATGGAGAAGTGGTGTGTATGGTGTTGGTGGTGAGGAGCGTCCCATGGTGGATTGTATATGGAGAAGTGGTGTGTATGGTGTTGGTGGTGAGGAACGTCCCATGGTGGATTGTATAGGGAGAAGTGGTGTGTATGGTGTTGGTGGTGAGGAGCGTCCCATGGTGGATTGTATATGGAGAAGTGGTGTATATGGTGTTGGTGGTGAGGAACGTCCCATGGTGGATTGTATATGGAGAAGTGGTGTGTATGGTGTTGGTGGTGAGGAGTTCCCCATGGGGGATTGTATATGGAGAAGTGGTGTGTATGGTGTTGGTTGTGAGGAGTTCCCCATGGGGGATTGTATATGGAGAAGTGGTGTGTATGGTGTTGGTGGTGAGGAGTTCCCCATGATTGATTGATTGTATATGGAGAAGTGGTGTGTATGGTGTTGGTGGTGAGGAGCGTCCCATGGTGGATTGTATATGGAGAAGTGGTGTGTATGGTGTTGGTGGTGAGGAGTTCCCCATGGTGGATTGTATATGGAGAAGTGGTGTATATGGTGTTGGTGGTGTGGAACGTCCCATGGTGGATTGTATATGGAGAAGTGGTGTGTATGGTGTTGGTGGTGAGGAGTTCCCCATGGTGGATTGTATATGGAGAAGTGGTGTGTATGGTGTTGGTGGTGAGGAGTTCCCCATGGTGGATTGTATATGGAGAAGTGGTGTATATGGTGTTGGTGGTGTGGAACGTCCCATGGTGGATTGTATATGGAGAAGCGGTGTGTATGGTGTTGGTGGTGAGGAGTTCCCCATGGTGGATTGTATATGGAGAAGTGGTGTGTATGGTGTTGGTGGTGAGGAACGTCCCATGGTGGATTGTATATGGAGAAGTGGTGTGTATGGTGTTGGTGGTGAGGAGTTCCCCATGGTGGATTGTATATGGAGAAGTGGTGTGTATTGTGTTGGTGGTGAGGAGTTCCCCATGGTGGATTGTATATGGAGAAGTGGTGTGTATGGTGTTGATGGTGAGGAGCATCCCTTGGTGGATTATATATGGAGAAGTGGTGTGTATGGTGTTGGTGGGGAGGAGCCTCCCATGGTGGATTGTATATGGAGAAGTGGTGTGTGTGGTGTTGGTGGTGAGGAGTGTCCCATGGTGGATTGTATATGGAGAAGTGGTGTGTATGGTGAGGAACGTCCCATGGTGGATTGTATATGGAGAAGTGGTGTGTATGGTGTTGGTGGTGAAGAGCCTCCCATGGTGGATTGTATATGGAGAAGTGGTGTGTATGGTGTTGGTGGTGAGGAGTTCCCCATGGTGGATTGTATATGGAGAAGTGGTGTGTATGGTGTTGATGGTGAGGAGCATCCCATGGTGGATTATATATGGAGAAGTGGTGTGTATGGTGTTGGTGGTGAGGAGCCTCCCATGGTGGATTGTATATGGAGAAGTGGTGTGTGTGGTGTTGGTGGTGAGGAGTGTCCCATGGTGGATTGTATATGGAGAAGTGGTGTGTATGGTGTTGGTGGTGAGGAGTGTCCCATGGTGGATTGTATATGGAGAAGTGGTGTGTATGCTGTTGGTGGTGAGGAGTGTCCCATGGTGGATTGTATATGGAGAAGTGGTGTGTATGGTGTTGGTGGTGAGGAGCTCCCCATGGTGGATTGTATATGGAGAAGTGGTGTGTATGGTATTGGTGGTGAGGAGTTCCCCATGGTGGATTGTATATGGAGAAGTGGTGTGTATGGTGTTGGTGGTGAGGAGCTCCCCATGGTGGATTGTATATGGAGAAGTGGTGTGTATGGTATTGGTGATGAGGAGTTCCCCATGGTGGATTGTATATGGAGAAGTGGTGTGTATGGTGTTGGTGGTGAGGAGTTCCCCATGGGGGATTGTATATGGAGAAGTGGTGTGTATGGTGTTGGTGGTGAGGAGTTCCCTATGGTGGATTGTATATGGAGAAGTGGTGTGTATGGTGTTGGTGGTGAGGAGTTCCCCATGGTGGATTGTATATGGAGAAGTGGTGTGTATGGTGTTGGTAGTGAGGAACGTCCCATGGTGGATTGTATATGGAGAAGTGGTGTGTATGGTGTTGGTGGTGAGGAGCGTCCCATGGTGGATTGTATATGGAGAAGTGGTGTGTATGGTCTTGGTGAGGAGTGTCCCATGGTGGATTGTATATGGAGAAGTGGTGTGTATGGTGTTGGTGGTGAGGAGTTCCCCATGGGGGATTGTATATGGAGAAGTGGTGTGTATGGTGTTGGTGGTGAGGAGTGTCCCATGGTGAATTGTATATGGAGAAGTGGTGTGTATGGTGTTGGTGGTGAGGAGTTCCCCATGGTGGATTGTATATGGAGAAGTGGTGTGTATGGTGTTGGTGGTGAGGAGCGTCCCATGGTGGATTGTATATGGAGAAGTGGTGTGTATGGTGTTGGTGGTGAGGAACGTCCCATGGTGGATTGTATAGGGAGAAGTGGTGTGTATGGTGTTGGTGGTGAGGAGCGTCCCATGGTGGATTGTATATGGAGAAGTGGTGTATATGGTGTTGGTGGTGAGGAACGTCCCATGGTGGATTGTATATGGAGAAGTGGTGTGTATGGTGTTGGTGGTGAGGAGTTCCCCATGGGGGATTGTATATGGAGAAGTGGTGTGTATGGTGTTGATGGTGAGGAGCATCCCATGGTGGATTATATATGGAGAAGTGGTGTGTATGGTGTTGGTGGGGAGGAGCCTCCCATGGTGGATTGTATATGGAGAAGTGGTGTGTGTGGTGAGGAGTGTCCCATGGTGGATTGTATATGGAGAAGTGGTGTGTATGGTGTTGGTGGTGAGGAGTGTCCCATGGTGGATTGTATATGGAGAAGTGGTGTGTATGGTGTTGGTGGTGAGGAGTGTCCCATGGTGGATTGTATATGGAGAAGTGGTGTGTATGGTGTTGGTGGTGAGGAGTGTCCCATGGTGGATTGTATATGGAGAAGTGGTGTGTATGCTGTTGGTGGTGAGGAGTGTCCCATGGTGGATTGTATATGGAGAAGTGGTGTGTATGGTGTTGGTGGTGAGGAGCTCCCCATGGTGGATTGTATATGGAGAAGTGGTGTGTATGGTATTGGTGGTGAGGAGCGTCCCATGGTGGATTGTATATGGAGAAGTGGTGTGTATGGTCTTGGTGAGGAGTGTCCCATGGTGGATTGTATATGGAGAAGTGGTGTGTATGGGGTTGGTGGTGAGGAGTGTCCCATGGTGGATTGTATATGGAGAAGTATGGTGTTGGTGGTGAGGAGCGTCTCATGGTGGATTGTATATGGAGAAGTATGGTGTTGGTGGTGAGGAGCGTCCCATGGTGGATTGTATATGGAGAAGTATGGTGTTGGTGGTGAGGAGTGTCCCATGGTGGATTGTATATGGAGAAGTATGGTGTTGGTGGTGAGGAGTGTCCCATGGTGGATTGTATATGGAGAAGTGGTGTGTATGGTGTTGGTGGTGAGGAGCGTCCTATGGTGGATTGTATATGGAGAAGTGGTGTGTATGGTGTTGGTGGTGAGGAGCGTCCTATGGTGGATTGTATATGGAGAAGTGGTGTGTATGGTGTTGGTGGATTGTATATGGAGAAGTGGTGTGTATGGTGTTGGTGCTGAGGAGCGTCCCATGGTGGATTGTATATGGAGAAGTGGTGTGTATGGTGTTGGTGGTGAGGAGCGTCCCATGGTGGATTGTATATGGAGAAGTGGTGTGTATGGTGTTGGTGGTGAGGAGCGTCCCATGGTGAATTGTATATGGAGAAGTGGTGTGTATGGTGATGGTGGATTGTATATGGAGAAGTGGTGTGTATGGTGTTGGTGGTGAGGAGTTCCCCATGGGGGATTGTATATGGAGAAGTGGTGTGTATGGTGTTGGTGGTGAGGAGCATCCCATGGTGGATTGTATATGGAGAAGTGGTGTGTATGGTGTTGGTGGTGAGGAACGTCCCATGGTGGATTGTATAGGGAGAAGTGGTGTGTATGGTGTTGGTGGTGAGGAGTGTCCCATGGTGAATTGTATATGGAGAAGTGGTGTGTATGGTGTTGGTGGATTGTATATGGAGAAGTGGTGTGTATGGTGTTGGTGGTGAGGAGCGTCCCATGGTGGATTGTATATGGAGAAGTGGTGTATATGGTGTTGGTGGTGAGGAACGTCCCATGGTGGATTGTATATGGAGAAGTGGTGTGTATGGTGTTGGTGGTGAGGAGTTCCCCATGGGGGATTGTATATGGAGAAGTGGTGTGTATGGTGTTGGTTGTGAGGAGTTCCCCATGGTGGATTGTATATGGAGAAGTGGTGTGTATGGTGTTGGTGGTGAGGAGTTCCCCATGGTGGATTGTATATGGAGAAGTGGTGTGTATGGTGTTGGTGGTGAGGAGTTCCCCATGGTGGATTGTATATGGAGAAGTGGTGTGTATGGTGTTGATGGTGAGGAGCATCCCATAGTGGATTATATATGGAGAAGTGGTGTGTATGGTGTTGGTGGTGAGGAGCCTCCCATGGTGGATTGTATATGGAGAAGTGGTGTGTATGGTGTTGGTGGTGAGGAGTGTCCCATGGTGGATTGTATATGGAGAAGTGGTGTGTATGGTGTTGGTGGTGAGGAGTGTCCCATGGTGGATTGTATATGGAGAAGTGGTGTGTATGCTGTTGGTGGTGAGGAGTGTCCCATGGTGGATTGTATATGGAGAAGTGGTGTGTATGGTGTTGGTGGTGAGGAGCTCCCCATGGTGGATTGTATATGGAGAAGTGGTGTGTATGGTGTTGGTGGTGAGGAGCGTCCCATGGTGGATTGTATATGGAGAAGTGGTGTGTATGGTCTTGGTGAGGAGTGTCCCATGGTGGATTGTATATGGAGAAGTGGTGTGTATGGGGTTGGTGGTGAGGAGTGTCCCATGGTGGATTGTATATGGAGAAGTATGGTGTTGGTGGTGAGGAGCGTCTCATGGTGGATTGTATCTGGAGAAGTATGGTGTTGGTGGTGAGGAGTGTTCCATGGTGGATTGTATATGGAGAAGTGGTGTGTATGGTGTTGGTGGTGAGGAGTGTCCCATGGTGGATTGTATATGGAGAAGTATGGTGTTGGTGGTGAGGAGTGTCCCATGGTGGATTGTATATGGAGAAGTGGTGTGTATGGTGTTGGTGGTGAGGAGCGTCCTATGGTGGATTGTATATGGAGAAGTGGTGTGTATGGTGTTGGTGGATTGTATATGGAGAAGTGGTGTGTATGGTGTTGGTGGTGAGGAGTTCCTCATGGGGTATTGTATATGGAGAAGTGGTGTGTATGGTGTTGGTGGTGAGGAGCGTCCCATGGTGGATTGTATATGGAGAAGTGGTGTGTATGGTGTTGGTGGTGAGGAGCGTCCCATGGTGGATTGTATATGGAGAAGTGGTGTGTATGGTGTTGGTGGATTGTATATGGAGAAGTGGTGTGTATGGTGTTGGTGGTGAGGAGCGTCCCATGGTGGATTGTATATGGAGAAGTGGTGTGTATGGTGTTGGTGGTGAGGAGCGTCCCATGGTGGATTGTATATGGAGAAGTGGTGTGTATGGTGTTGGTGGTGAGGAACGTCCCATGGTGGATTGTATATGGAGAAGTGGTGTGTATGGTGTTGGTGGTGAGGAGCCTCCCATGGTGGATTGTATATGGAGAAGTGGTGTGTATGGTGGTGGTGAGGAGTGTCCCATGGTGGATTGTATATGGAGAAGTGGTGTGTATGGTGTTGGTGTATTGTATATGGAGAAGTGGTGTGTATGGTGTTGTTGGTGAGGAGCGTCCCATGGTGGATTGTATATGGAGAAGTGGTGTGTATGGTGTTGGTGGTGAGGAGCGTCCCATGGTGGATTGTATATGGAGAAGTGGTGTGTGTATGGTGAGGAACGTCCCATGGTGGATTGTATATGGAGAAGTGGTGTGTATGGTGTTGGTGGTGAAGAGCCTCCCATGGTGGATTGTATATGGAGAAGTGGTGTGTATGGTGTTGGTGGTGAGGAGTGTCCCATGGTGAATTGTATATGGAGAAGTGGTGTGTATGGTGTTGGTGGTGAGGAGTGTCCCATGGTGAATTGTATATGGAGAAGTGGTGTGTATGGTGTTGGTGGTGAGGAGTTCCCCATGGGGGATTGTATATGGAGAAGTGGTGTGTATGGTGTTGGTGGTGAGGAGTTCCCCATGGTGGATTGTATATAGAGAAGTGGTGTGTATGGTGTTGGTGGTGAGGAGCGTCCCATGGTGGATTGTATATGGAGAAGTGGTGTGTATGGTGTTGGTGGTGAGGAACGTCCCATGGTGGATTGTATAGGGAGAAGTGGTGTGTATGGTGTTGGTGGTGAGGAGCGTCCCATGGTGGATTGTATATGGAGAAGTGGTGTATATGGTGTTGGTGGTGAGGAACGTCCCATGGTGGATTGTATATGGAGAAGTGGTGTGTATGGTGTTGGTGGTGAGGAGTTCCCCATGGGGGATTGTATATGGAGAAGTGGTGTGTATGGTGTTGGTTGTGAGGAGTTCCCCATGGGGGATTGTATATGGAGAAGTGGTGTGTATGGTGTTGGTGGTGAGGAGTTCCCCATGGTTGATTGTATATGGAGAAGTGGTGTGTATGGTGTTGGTGGTGAGGAGCGTCCCATGGTGGATTGTATATGGAGAAGTGGTGTGTATGGTGTTGGTGGTGAGGAGTTCCCCATGGTGGATTGTATATGGAGAAGTGGTGTATATGGTGTTGGTGGTGTGGAACGTCCCATGGTGGATTGTATATGGAGAAGTGGTGTGTATGGTGTTGGTGGTGAGGAGTTCCCCATGGTGGATTGTATATGGAGAAGTGGTGTGTATGGTGTTGGTGGTGAGGAGTTCCCCATGGTGGATTGTATATGGAGAAGTGGTGTATATGGTGTTGGTGGTGTGGAACGTCCCATGGTGGATTGTATATGGAGAAGTGGTGTGTTTGGTGTTGGTGGTGAGGAGTTCCCCATGGTGGATTGTATATGGAGAAGTGGTGTGTATGGTGTTGGTGGTGAGGAGTTCCCCATGGTGGATTGTATATGGAGAAGTGGTGTGTATGGTGTTGGTGGTGAGGAGTTCCCCATGGTGGATTGTATATGGAGAAGTGGTGTGTATGGTGGTGGTGAGGAGTGTCCCATGGTGGATTGTATATGGAGAAGTGGTGTGTATGGTGTTGGTGGTGAGGAGTGTCCCATGGTGAATTGTATATGGAGAAGTGGTGTGTATGGTGTTGGTGGATTGTATATGGAGAAGTGGTGTGTATGGTGTTGTTGGTGAGGAGCGTCCCATGGTGGATTGTATATGGAGAAGTGGTGTGTATGGTGTTGGTGGTGAGGAGCGTCCCATGGTGGATTGTATATGGAGAAGTGGTGTGTATGGTGTTGGTGGTGAGGAGTTCCCCATGGTGGATTGTATATGGAGAAGTGGTGTGTATGGTGTTGGTAGTGAGGAACGTCCCATGGTGGATTGTATATGGAGAAGTGGTGTGTATGGTGTTGGTGGTGAGGAGTTCCCCATGGGGGATTGTATATGGAGAAGTGGTGTGTATGGTGTTGGTGGTGAGGAGTTCCCCATGGTGGATTGTATATGGAGAAGTGGTGTGTATGGTGTTGATGGTGAGGAGCATCCCATGGTGGATTATATATGGAGAAGTGGTGTGTATGGTGTTGGTGGGGAGGAGCCTCCCATGGTGGATTGTATATGGAGAAGTGGTGTGTGTGGTGAGGAGTGTCCCATGGTGGATTGTATATGGAGAAGTGGTGTGTATGGTGTTGGTGGTGAGGAGTGTCCCATGGTGGATTGTATATGGAGAAGTGGTGTGTATGCTGTTGGTGGTGAGGAGTGTCCCATGGTGGATTGTATATGGAGAAGTGGTGTATATGGTGTTGGTGGTGAGGAGCTCCCCATGGTGGATTGTATATGGAGAAGTGGTGTGTATGGTATTGGTGGTGAGGAGCGTCCCATGGTGGATTGTATATGGAGAAGTGGTGTGTATGGTGGTGGTGAGGAGTGTCCCATGGTGGATTGTATATGGAGAAGTGGTGTGTATGGTGTTGGTGGTGAGGAGTTCCCCATGGTGGATTGTATATGGAGAAGTGGTGTGTATGGTGTTGGTGGTGAGGAACGTCCCATGGTGGATTGTATATGGAGAAGTGGTGTGTATGGTGTTGGTGGTGAGGAGTGTCCCATGGTGAATTGTATATGGAGAAGTGGTGTGTATGGTGTTGGTGGTGAGGAGTTCCCCATGGTGGATTGTATATGGAGAAGTGGTGTGTATGGTGTTGGTGGTGAGGAACGTCCCATGGTGGATTGTATATGGAGAAGTGGTGTGTATGGTGTTGGTGGTGAGGAGCGTCCCATGGTGGATTGTATATGGAGAAGTGGTGTGTATGGTGTTGGTGGTGAGGAACGTCCCATGGTGGATTGTATATGGAGAAGTGGTGTGTATGGTGTTGATGGTGAGGAGCATCCCATGGTGGATTGTATATGGAGAAGTGGTGTGTATGGTGTTGGTGGTGAGGAACGTCCCATGGTGGATTGTATATGGAGAAGTGGTGTGTATGGTGTTGGTGGTGAGGAGTTCCCCATGGGGGATTGTATATGGAGAAGTGGTGTGTATGGTGTTGGTGGTGAGGAGTTCCCCATGGTGGATTTTATATGGAGAAGTGGTGTGTATGGTGTTGGTGGTGAGGAGTTCCCCATGGTGGATTGTATATGGAGAAGTGGTGTGTATGGTGTTGGTGGTGAGGAACGTCCCATGGTGGATTGTATATGGAGAAGTGGTGTGTATGGTGTTGGTGGTGAGGAGCCTCCCATGGTGAATTGTATATGGAGAAGTGGTGTGTATAGTGTTGGTGGTGAGGAGTTCCCCATGGGGGATTGTATATGGAGAAGTGGTGTGTATGGTGTTGGTGGTGAGGAGCCTCCCATGGTGAATTGTATATGGAGAAGTGGTGTGTATGGTGTTGGTGGTGAGGAGTGTCCCATGGTGAATTGTATATGGAGAAGTGGTGTGTATGGTGTTGGTGGTGAGGAGTTCCCCATGGGGGATTGTATATGGAGAAGTGGTGTGTATGGTGTTGGTGGTGAGGAGTTCCCCATGGGGGATTGTATATGGAGAAGTGGTGTGTATGGTGTTGGTGGTGAGGAGTTCCCCATGGTGGATTGTATATGGAGAAGTGGTGTGTATGGTGTTGGTGGTGAGGAACGTCCCATGGTGGATTGTATATGGAGAAGTGGTGTGTATGGTGTTGGTGGTGAGGAGTGTCCCATGGTGGATTGTATATGGAGAAGTGGTGTGTATGGTGTTGGTGGTGAGGAGCGTCCCATGGTGGATTGTATATGGAGAAGTGGTGTGTATGGTGTTGGTGGTGAGGAGTTCCCCATGGGGGATTGTATATGGAGAAGTGGTGTGTATGGTGTTGGTGGTGAGGAGTTCCCCATGGGGGATTGTATATGGAGAAGTGGTGTGTATGGTGTTGGTGGTGAGGAGCGTCCCATGGTGGATTGTATATGGAGAAGTGGTGTGCATGGTGTTGGTGGTGAGGAACGTCCCATGGTTGATTGTATATGGAGAAGTGGTGTGTATGGTGTTGGTGGTGAGGAGTGTCCCATGGTGGATTGTATATGGAGAAGTGGTGTGTATGGTGTTGGTGGTGAGGAGTGTCCCATGGTGGATTGTATATGGAGAAGTGGTGTGTATGGTGTTGGTGGTGAGGAGCTCCCTATGGTGGATTGTATATGGAGAAGTGGTGTGTATGGTGTTGGTGGTGAGGAGTGTCCCATGGTGGATTGTATATGGAGAAGTATGGTGTTGGTGGTGAGGAGCGTCTCATGGTGGATTGTATATGGAGAAGTATGGTGTTGGTGGTGAGGAGTGTCCCATGGTGGATTGTATATGGAGAAGTGGTGTGTATGGTGTTGGTGGTGAGGAGTGTCCCATGGTGGATTGTATATGGAGAAGTATGGTGTTGGTGGTGAGGAGTTCCCCATGGGGGATTGTATATGGAGAAGTGGTGTGTATGGTGTTGGTGGTGAGGAACGTCCCATGGTGGATTGTATATGGAGAAGTGGTGTGTATGGTGTTGGTGGTGAGGAACGTCCCATGGTGGATTGTATATGGAGAAGTGGTGTGTATGGTGTTGGTGGTGAGGAGCCTCCCATGGTGGATTGTATATGGAGAAGTGGTGTGTATGGTGGTGGTGAGGAGTGTCCCATGGTGGATTGTATATGGAGAAGTGGTGTGTATGGTGTTGGTGGATTGTATATGGAGAAGTGGTGTGTATGGTGTTGGTGGTGAGGAGCGTCCCATGGTGGATTGTATATGGAGAAGTGGTGTGTATGGTGTTGGTGGTGAGGAACGTCCCATGGTGGATTGTATATGGGGAAGTGGTGTGTATGGTGTTGGTGGTGAGGAGCCTCCCATGGTGGATTGTATATGGAGAAGTGGTGTGTATGGTGGTGGTGAGGAGTGTCCCATGGTGGATTGTATATGGAGAAGTGGTGTGTATGGTGTTGGTGGTGAGGAGTGTCCCATGGTGAATTGTATATGGAGAAGTGGTGTGTATGGTGTTGGTGGTGAGGAGTTCCCCATGGTGGATTGTATATGGAGAAGTGGTGTGTATGGTGTTGGTGGTGAGGAGTTCCCCATGGTGGATTGTATATGGAGAAGTGGTGTGTATGGTGTTGGTGGTGAGGAGTTCCCCATGGTGGATTGTATATGGAGAAGTGGTGTGTATGGTGTTGGTGGTGAGGAACGTCCCATGGTGGATTGTATATGGAGAAGTGGTGTGTATGGTGTCGGAGGTTGTGAATCGGGTATGTTTTTGGTGGTTTTCCATGTCTTCCTTATCCAATGCTCTGTGGTTATTCAGCCAGAACCCTGGAGGCCATCGTGAATGCCCTCGCCATGTCTGGCGACACAGAAGAGGTGACCCGCCTCCGGAAGCCCCGCTTTTCCTATGAGGAGAATCAGATCCTTATCCGAGAAGTACGTGCCCATTACTCCATGTTGTACGGTGCACAGGCTCGCCGGCTGAGCGTGGCAGAGAGACGCCGCGTGTGGGAGGGCATCGCCGCCAAAATTAACGCCATAACCAACTGGAAACGCACCGCTCAGGAAGTTCAGAAACGTTGGAATGATTTCAAGAGGCGGACCAAAGAGAAGCTGGCACGGGTTCCTCATTCCACCCAGAACGGCACAGCGGAGGAGATCCTTACAGCAGAAGAAGAGACGATATTCGCCATCCTGGGTCCGGGCGTAGTACCTGGCCATGAGGCTTATATTCCAGGGACGAGGTCTGTGGGTAAGTGCTCTTCCCTGTTGAATTAGTAATGATGAATTGGGGTCCATCTACCCCTCCCGTCTTTCCTTCCCTCCAGCTGACCCCCATTGGTGACAGATAAGTGACCTTCCGCGCACATTGATCAATCAGATCCCGGAATTTGCTGTATTATTCCTCCGATGGGGGGGAGGGGGAGTGGCAGTGGCGGGTTGGGACCAGCGAATGGTCTGCCAGGACTTGTCTATAATGGGTATAAAATACATGACAGAGGATTCTCCACCAACCAATAGCATGACTTCTATTTAAAGGTGAAGTCCGGGTGCGATCGACATTGTAGAGTGACGCTGGTCCAGCCAGGCACAATGAACGTTTGTGTATGTCATACCTGAAGGGGGTGATCGGGTTCCCCTCTGCACACTGACCACAGGGGGGCGCTCACTCAGCACCGCCACCATTTCACCTTGGATTCTTTTCAGTGAATACTGAAAGGCGTTCTCTGATTGGATGAGGTGGAGAGGAGATGGCACAATCTTCCCCCTAGTCCAGTAATAAAAACACTTTGTATTTATTTGAAATAAAGCATTCTAGCGCCCCTCTGTGGTCAGTATGCAGAAGGGAACCTGATCACTTTAGTATCACCAACTATTAGAGGGATTGTTGGCTCCCCAGCGCCCCCCTTAGGTATGAGCTGTACATACTAGAGAGGTGAATTTTCATGGTGTCCCCACCACTGAGGGGACATGGGACTCCGGCAGCCATCTTGGGAGAGCCTGCATACTAGTTTTGTTATTTCTTTTTCTTTTGTGGCCATATTGAAGTGTGAGCAATAAGGACAATTCCTTTGATAACCCCCCCATCCCCCATCCCAGTGCAGTCTGGGGGAGGGGGGAATTAAATCGTTTACGAGACACTTTTGAACATTATAAGTCAGATGGTGTAATAGACAAGGATCAGACATTATGGGCGGAGTTCCTCTATAGGGCATTATTGATGGGCGGAGTTCCTCTATAAGACGTTATTGATGGGCGGAGTTCCTCTATAAGACGTTATTGATGGGCGGAGTTCCTCTATAAGACGTTATTGATGGGCGGAGTTCCTCTTTAAGACGTTATTGATGGGCGGAGTTCCTCTATAAGACGTTATTGATGGGCGGAGTTCCTCTATAAGATGTTATTGATGGGCGGAGTTCCTCTATAAGACGTTATTGATGGGCGGAGTTCCTCTATAGGGCGTTATTGATGGGCGGAGTTCCTCTATAAGATGTTATTGATGGGCGGAGTTCCTCTATAAGACGTTTATTGATGGGCGGAGTTCCTCTATAGGGCGTTATTGATGGGCGGAGTTCCTCTATAGGGCGGTATTGATGGGCGGAGTTCCTCTATAAGACGTTATTGATGGGTGGAGTTCCTCTATAGGGCGGTATTGATGGGTGGAGTTCCTCTATGAGGTGTTATTGATGGGCGGAGTTCCTCTATAGGGCGGTATTTATGGGCGGAGTTCCTCTGTAGGGCGTTATTGATGGGTGGAGTTCCTCTATAGGGCGTTATTGATGGGCGGAGTTCCTCTATGAGGTGTTATTGATGGGCGGAGTTCCTCTATGAGGTGTTATTGATGGGCGGAGTTCCTCTATAAGGTGTTATTGATGGGCGGAGTTCCTCTATAAGGTGTTATTGATGGGCGGAGTTCCTCTATAGGGCGTTATTGATGGGCGGAGTTCCTCTATAAGATGTTATTGATGGGCGGAGTTCCTCTATAAGATGTTATTGATGGGTGGAGTTCCTCTATAGGGCGGTATTGATGGGCGGAGTTCCTCTATAAGACGTTATTGATGGGTGGAGTTCCTCTATAGGGCGGTATTGATGGGCGGAGTTCCTCCATAACGTGTTATTGATGGGCGGAGTTCCTCTATAGGGCGTTATTGATGGGCGGAGTTCCTCTATAAGACGTTATTGATGGGAGGAGTTCCTCTATAAGGTGTTATTGATGGGCGGAGTTCCTGTCTTCTGTGTCCCATTGGGTGAGACTTCCCTTCACTTCCCTATGATGTCATAAGCAGAGTTCCTTTTATTTCCTTCAGCGGTTGGTTCGGTAGCGTTGCCGTCCTTCCATCGTGAATACGGATTCTGAAAGATCGATTTTCATTGCAGCTTGTGACTTCATTTAAAGCGGAGTTCCACCCAAAAGTGGAAGCTCTGCTTATCAGACTCCTCCCCCCTCCGGTGCCTCATTCGAATCCTTTCATGGGGGTGGGGGGAGCGGTATCCTTCCCCGGCTGCTGGGCCATTCACAGCGTGCTTTGAGCATGCGCAGTAGGGATTGCGAGAGCCGATGGAAACATGGGCTGCGGTGCCAAGTATAAAATTGATGCGCTTTAAGTAAATAGTGCACAATATGCTGCTGCGACTAAGCTTAAATCCAGGAATAAAAAATGCATACATGTGAATAAAAATAAATAAATAATTATGGTGCTAATACATGTGTTAAAATTGCCAAAATAAATATTCAAATTGGTGATGTGACGGTGAATATAAATAAATAATAATGACACTCAGATTACAATGTCCAGATAGAGATAAATAGTGGGAGAAAGTAAAAATAATTAAACAGTTCCTTCCCTTAATCCAGATTGATTGACTCACTGGGTTAGATCGTTTGTATCAGGATATTTAGTTTTTCTTGCATCCCACTTCAGCAATTACACTGCTGGTGATTCGGCTCTCAGGATAAAGGTTTTATGCAAAGCAAGCAAAGAAAAAATAGATCATTGTGCAGTGAACTTACTAGATAGTACATAAGCAAAACAGGGACAAGTTGCGGTGCCGACATTGCGGGATTCCTGGACAGGAAAGTGTCCGAATAGTAAAAGTCAGCAGCGGGTGTCGGGGATACTATGGGTGTCGGGGATACTATGGGTATCGGGGATACAACGGGTGGCGGGTAGGGTTGTCCCGATGCCGATACTAGTATCGGTATCTGCACCGATACCGAGCATTTGCCCAAGTACTTGTACTCGGGCAAATGCTCCCGATGCTTCCGCCGATACTATGACAGTCAGCGGTGATCGGCGTGCGGGGGAGTTACAAGCTTCCCCCCCGCGGCTTTCAGCGGCTTTTAGTGACATACAGCGGTGATCGGTGCTTGTAACTTCCCCACGCGATCACCGCTGACTGTCACCTCATCCTCCTCCATGCCAACTCCGTTCCTCTGTCCCCTTCTTCTCTGTCCCCCTCCATTCCATTCCTCCTTTCCTCTGTCCCCCTCCGTTCCGTTCCTCTGTCTCCCTCTCCTTCTCTGTCCCCCTCCGTTCCGTTCCTCTGTCCCCCTCCGTTCCTCTGTCCCCCTCTCCTTCTCTGTCCCCCTCCGTTCCGTTCCTCCGTTCTGCTGTGTCTCTCCGCTGTCCCCTCCGTTCCTCCGTCCCCCTCCTCCTTCCTCTGTGTATGGAGAGAGTCAGCTGACTCTGTCCATTCACATAACTGAAACATTGTAATCTCCTGTGATTACGATGTGTCAGTTTATGAATGGAGAGGAGCCGCTGTCTTCTCTCCATTCATTCTCAGTGCAGCTGAGGCTGCAGAGAAAGGGACTGGGGAATCTCTATCCTCTGTCTCTTTCTCTGTCTCAAGGGGGAGATATCAGAGGTCTGTTAAGACCCCTAATATCTCACCAAAGCCCCCCAACAGGGCTGATTAAAAAAAAAAAAAAAAAAAAAACATATTGCAAAAATGAATAAAAAAAATATTATTGTAAATAAAAAAAAAAAAAAAAAAAACACAGACACCGTTCACCCCCCACCCCCCCCCCCCCCCCCGAAAAAAAAAAAGCATTGTTAAAAAAGAAAACATAAAAAAACTGTCATGCGACAAAAAAAAAAAAGTATCGGTAATCGGTATCGGCGAGTACTTGAAAAAAAGTATCGGTACTTGTACTCGGTCCTAAAAAAGTGGTATCGGGACAACCCTAGTGGCGGGGATACAACGGGTGGCGGGGATACAACGGGTGGCGGGGATAATTGGAGGGGATACTATGGGTGGCGGGGATACTATGGGTGGCGGGGATACTATGGGTGGCGGGGATACTATGGGTGGCGGGGATACTATGGGTGGCGGGGATACTATGGGTGGCGGGGATACTATGGGTGGCGGGGATACTATGGGTGGCGGGGATACTATGGGTGGCGCGGATACTATGGGTGGCGCGGATACTATGGGTGGCGCGGATACTATGGGTGGCGCGGATACTATGGGTGGCGGGGATACTATGGGTGGCGGGGATAATTGGAGGGGATACGGGTGGCGGGGATACGTGGAGGGGATACGGGTGGCGGGGATAAGTGGAGGGGATACGGGTGGCGGGGATAAGTGGAGGGGATACGGGTGGCGGGGATAAGTGGAGGGGATACGGGTGGCGGGGATAAGTGGCAGGGATACGGGTGGAGGGGATATGTGGAGGGGATACGGGTGGCGGTGCTATGGGTGGCGGGGATAAGTGGCAGGGATACGGGTGGCGGTGATACGTGGAGGGGATACGGGTGGCGGAGATAAGTGGAGGGAATACGGGTGGCAGTGATACGGGTGGCGGGGATAAGTGGCAGGGATACGGGTGGCGGTGATACGTGGAGGGGATAACGGGTGGCGGAGATAAGTGGAGGGGATACGGGTGGCGGGGATAATTGGAGGGGGATACGGGTGGCGGGGATAAGTGGAGGGTATACGGGTGGCGGGGATAAGTGGAGGGGATACGGGTGGCGGGGATAATTGGAGGGGATACGGGTGGCGGGGATAAGTGGCGGGGATAAGTGGCAGTGATACGGGTGGAGGGGATATGTGGAGGGGATACTTGGAGGGGATACGGGTGGCGGTGATACGGGTGGCGGTGATACGGGTGGCGGGGATAAGTGGCAGGGATACGGGTGGCGGTGATACGTGGAGGGGATACGTGGAGGGGATACGGGTGGCGGAGATAAGTGGAGGGGATACGGGTGGCGGTAATACGGGTGGCGGTGATACGAGTGGAGGGGATACGGGTGGCGGGGATACGTGGAGGGGATACGGGTGGCGGGGATAAGTGGAGGGGATACGGGTGGCGGGGATACGGGTGGCGGGGATAATTGGAGGGGATACGGGTGGCGGGGATAAGTGGAAGGGATACGGGTGGCGGGGATACGTGGCAGGGATACGGGTGGCGGGGATAAGTGGAGGGGATACGGGTGGCGGGGATAAGTGGCAGGGATACGGGTGGCGGGGATAAGTGGCAGGGATACGGGTGGCGGTAATACGGGTGGAGGGGATACGGGTGGCGGTGATACGGGTGGCGGGGATAAGTGGCAGGGATACGGGTGGCGGTGATACGTGGAGGGGATACGGGTGGCAGAGATAAGTGGAGGGGATACGGGTGGCGGGGATAATTGGAGGGGATACGGGTGGCGGGGATAAGTGGAAGGGATACGGGTGGCGGGGATAAGTGGAGGGGATACGGGTGGCGGGGATACGTGGAGGGGATACGGGTGGCGGAGATACGTGGAGGGGATACGGGTGGCGGGGATAATTGGAGGGGATACGGGTGGCGGGGATAAGTGGAGGGGATACGGGTGGCGGGGATAAGTGGAGGGGATACGGGTGGCGGGGATACGGGTGGAGGGGATACGGGTGGCGGGGATAAGTGGCGGGGATAAGTGGCAGGGATACGGGTGGCGGTGATATGGGTGGAGGGGATACTTGGAGGGGATACGGGTGGAGGGGATACGGGTGGCGGGGATAAGTGGCAGGGATACGGGTGGCGGGGATACGTGGAGGGGATACGTGGAGGGGATACGGGTGGCGGTAATACGGGTGGCGGTGATACGAGTGGAGGGGATAAGTGGAGGGGATACGGGTGGCGGGGATAAGTGGAGGGGATACGGGTGGCGGGGATAAGTGGAGGGGATACGGGTGGCGGGGATAAGTGGAGGGGATACGGGTGGCGGGGATACGTGGAGGGGATAAGTGGAGGGGATACGGGTGGCGGGGATAAGTGGAAGGGATACGGGTGGCGGGGATACGGGTGGCGGGGATACGGGTGGCGGTGATACGGGTGGAGGTTCCATTGCCGGCAGTGGGGTGCGACTTGTCATGTGATTTGGAAGCGTCCAATCTTGAGGTAAACATAAACAAACGTGTTAGCGGCTCTGTGATGGTTTTGCACAGAGCGGCCCCCATCCCCCTCTTCTGGCTCCTCCCCCCACTATTTGCTTCCAAGCCGCACTCTGTGTGTCCATTGATAAACAGTGTTGGCTAAGCCCCGCCTCCCACTCCCTCCTCACTGGCTGTGATTAACAGCACCAAGAGCCAATGAGGAGCGAGAGCAGTGATGCCGGTAAGTATCAGGTGGGGGGGGGGGGGGCGGGGTGCAGGAATAATACCCCGTTCAGGACTCCTCCCTCCATGTGACCAAAGCCGGGCAGAACAGGGAATCGGGGTGACAGTCCCCTCTGATACCCCACTGACTGTTCTGCTATAAACCCAGAAATGTCATCAGATGTGGCGACTGCATTAGTTTTCCCCTCCTGTTTTCTCCTGCTGATCTGGCCAGTAACTCGGCTCCTGTATTAGAGCGCCCCCACTCTGGAGGAAGGAGCACAGGGGGCACAGCATTGTCAGTCTGGGGGGAGGGGAGTGTTAGATGGACTAGCAGATTTAGATACACTAACAAATTAGAAACAAACACCAGCTCACTTTATAATCCGTTACAGGAACCGTTTTCTTCCTTTTTTGGATAAAGATTTTACATGAATAAACAAAAGCTGATCATTGTAAGCACCCCTGTCAGTGGGAAATGGTTTGTCTCATCCCTCTAACTGCCACTTTGTCTGGACAGCTTGATTTAGTAGAGGAAGTTGAAAAACAACAGACTTACTGGCAGGATCACCAGGTGAAAAGAAGGAAAAGAAAGCCCAAAAAAGAACACTAATGCAGCCATCACATCTAAGATTTGGTAAGCTGCGATATAAGAAATGTTTGTCTTTGGGTGTGACACCAACTTCATATCTCATTTCTTCACTTTCATTTTATTTTTTATTTTTTTTATTGTCATATAAAAAAATAAAATGTACAAAAAATATGAATGTGCTTTGTACCAAAAACTTCATTTTACTGTAATTTGTAATGGAACCAACTAACCCCCTTCCCCTATAGAAGACAACCCTAACCCCCACCCCTATGGAGGACACCCCTATAGAAGACAACCCTAACCCCTACCCCTATGGAGGAAACGCCTATAGAAGACCACCATAACCCCTACCCCTGTGGAGGAAACCCCTATAGAAGACAACCCTAACCCCCACCCCTATAGAAGACAACCCTAACCCCTACCCCATGGAGGACACCCCTACCCCTATAGAAGAAACCCTGACCCCTTCCCCTATGGAGGAAACGCCTATAGAAGACCACCCTAACCCCTACCCCATGGAGAAAACCCCTATAGAAGACAACCCTAACCCCTACCCTATGGAGTACACCCCTACCCCTATAGAAGAAACCCTACCCCTATGGAGGAAACCCCTATCGAAGACAACCCTAACCCCTACCCTATGGAGGACACCCCTATAGAAGAAACCCTAACCCCTACCCCTATGGAGGAAACGCCTATAGAAGACCACCATAACCCCTACCCCTATGGAGGAAACCCCTATAGAAGACAACCCTAACCCCCACCCCTATGGAGGACACCCCTATAGAAGAAACCCCTACCCCTATGGAGGAAACACCTATAGAAGACCACCATAACCCCTACCCCTGTGGAGGAAACCCCTATAGAAGACAACCCTAACCCCTACCCTATGGAGGACACCCCTATAGAAGACAACCCTAACCCCCACCCCTATGGAGGACACCCCTATAGAAGACAACCCTAACCCCCACCCCTATAGAAGACAACCCTAACCCCTACCCCATGGAGAAAACCCCTATAGAAGACAACCCTAACCCCTACCCTATGGAGGACACCCCTACCCCTATATAAGAAACCCTGACCCCTACCCCTGTGGAAGAAACGCCTATAGAAGACCACCCTAACCCCTACCCCATGGAGGAAACCCCTATAGAAGACAACCCTAACCCCTACCCTATGGAGGACACCCCTACCCCTATAGAAGAAACCCTACCCCTATGGAGGAAACCCCTATAGAAGACAACCCTAACCCCTACCCTGTGGAGGAAACCCCTATAGAAGACAACCCTAACCCCTACCCTATGGAGGACACCCCTATGGAAGAAACCCCTACCCCTATGGAGGACACCCCTATAGAAGAAACCCCTATGGAGGAAACGCCTATAGAAGACCACCATAACCCCTACCCCTGTGGAGGAAACCACTATAGAAGACAACCCTAACCCCCACCCCTATAGAAGACAACCCTAACCCCTACCCCATGGAGGACACCCCTACCCCTATAGAATAAACCCTGACCCCTACCCCTATGGAGGAAACGCCTATAGAAGACCACCCTAACCCCTACCCCATGGAGGAAACCCCTATAGAAGACAACCCTAACCCCTACCCTATGGAGGACACCCCTACCCCTATATAAGAAACCCTGACCCCTACCCCTATGGAGGAAACGCCTATAGAAGACCACCCTAACCCCTACCCCATGGAGGAAACCCCTATAGAAGACAACCCTAACCCCTACCCTATGGAGGACACCCCTACCCCTATAGAAGAAACCCCTACCCTATGGAGGATACCCCTACCCCTATAGGAGAAACCCTACCCCATGGAGGAAACGCCTATAGAAGACAACCCTAACCCCTACCCTATGGAGGACACCCCTATAGAACACAACCCTAACCCCTACCCTATGGAGGACACCCCTACCCCTATGGAAGAAACGCCTATAGAAGACAACCCTAACCCCTACCCTATGGAGGACACCCCTACCCCTATAAAAGAAACCCTACCCCTATGGAGGAAACGCCTATAGAAGACCACCCTAACCCCTACCCCTATAGAAGAAACCATAACCCCTACCCCTATGGAGGAAACCCCTATAGAAGACAACCCTAACCCCTACCCCTATAGAAGACAACCCTTACCCTATGGAGGAAACCCCTATAGAAGACACCCCTAACCCTATAGAAGACAACCCCAACCCCTACCCTATGGAGGACACCCCTACCCCTATAGAAGACAACCCTAACCCCTACCCTATGGAGGACACCCCTATAGAAGAAACCCTAAAGCCTACGCTATGGAGGACACCCCTACTCCATAGAAGAAACCCTAACCCCTACCCCATGGAGGAAACCCCTATAGAAGACAACCCTAACCCCTACCCTATGGAGGACACCCCTACCCCTATAGAAGACAACCCTTACCCCTATGGAAGAAACCCCTATAGAAGACAACCCTAACCCCTACCCCTATGAAGAAACCCCTATAGAAGACAACCCTAACCCCTACCCTATGGAGGAAACCCCTATGGAAGACAACCCTAACCCCTACCCCTATAGAAGACAACCCTAACCCCTATAGAAGACAACCTTAACCCCTACCGAAGACAACCCTAACCCCTACCCCATGGAGGAAATCCCTATAGAAGACAACCCTAACCCCTACTCCTATGGAAGAAACCCCTATAGGAGACAACCCTAACCCCTATGGAAGAAACCCCTATACAAGACAACCCGATCCCCTACCCTATGGAGGAAACCCCTATACAAGACAACCCTAACCCCCTACCCCTATGGAAGAAACCCCAATAGAAGGCAACCATAACCCCTATGGAGGAAACCCCTATATAAGACAACCTTAACCCCTACCCCTATGGAGCAAACCCCTATAGAAGACAACCCTAACCCCTACCCCATGGAGGAAATCCCTATAGAAGACAACCCTAACCCCTACCCTATGGAGGAAACCCCTATAGAAGACAACCCTAACCCCTCCCCCTATAGAAGACAACCCTAACGCCTACCCCTATGGAGGAAACCCCTGTAGAAGACAACTCTAACCCATACCCCTATGGAGGAAACCTATAGAAGACAACCCTAACCCCTACCCTATGGAGGAAACCCCTATACAAGACAACCCTAACCCCTACCCCTATGGAAGAAACCCCTATACAAGACAACCCTAACCCTATGGAGGAAACCTCTATAGAAGAAAACCCTAACCCCTACCCCTATGGAGGAAACCCCTATAGAAGACAACCCTAATCCCTACCCCTATGGAGGAAACCCCTATAGAAGACAACCCTAATCCCTACCCCTATGGAGGAGACACCCCTACCCCTATAGAAGACAGTCCTAACCTTATGGAGGAAACACCTAACCCTGTAGAAGACAACCCTAACCCTATGGAAGAAACCCCTACACCTCTAGAAGACAACCCTAACCCCTACCCTATGAAGGAAACCCCTACCCCTATAGAAGACAACCCTAACCCCTGCCCTACGGCGAAAACCCCTATAGAAGGCAACCCTAACACCTACCCTATGGCGGAAACCCCTATAGAAGGCAACCCTTACCCCTATAGAGGACAACAGCAACCCATACCCCATGGAGGAAACCCCTATAGAAGACAACCCCAACCCTATGGAGGAAACCCCTATAGAAGACAACCCTAATCCCTACCCTATGGAGGAGACACCCCTACCCCTATAGAAGACAGCCTTAACCTCTACCCTATGGTGGAAACCCCTATAGAAGACAACCCTAACCCCTACCCTATGAAGGAAACCCCTACCCCTACAGAAGACAACCCTAACCTATAGCCTATGGAGGAAACCCCTGTAGAAGACAACCCTTACCCCTACCCCATGGAGGAAACCCCTACCCCTATAGAGAACAACCCTAACCCCTACCCCTATGGCGGAAACCCCTACCCCCATAGAAGACAACCCTAACCCCTACCCCTATGGAGGAAACCCCTATAGAAGACAACCCTAACCCCTACCCTATGGAGGAAACCCCTACCCCTATGGAGGAAACCCCTAACCCTATAGAAGACAACCCTAACCTATGGAGGAAACCCCTATAGAAGACAACTCTAACCCCTACCCCATAGAGGAAACGCCTATAGAAGACAACCCTAACCCCTACCCTATGGAGGAAACCCCTATAGAAGAAAACCCTAATTCCTACCCTATGGAGGAAACCCCTATAGAAGACAACCCTAACCCTGTGGAGGAAATCCCTGTACAAGACAACCCTAACCCCTACCCCATGGAGGAAACCCCTATAGAAGACAACCCTAACCCCTACCCTATGGCGGAAACACCTATAGAAGACAGCCTAACCCCTACCCCTATGGAGGAAACCCCTATAGAAGACAACCCTAATCCCTACCCCTATGGAGGAGACACCCCTACCCCTATAGAAGACCGCCCTAACCCTATGGAAGAAACCCCTACACCTCTAGAAGACAACCCTAACCCCTACCCTATGAAGGAAACCCCTACCCCTATAGAAGGCAACCCTAACCCCTATCCTACGGCGGAAACCCCTATAGAAGACAACCCTAACCCCTACCCTATGGCGGAAACACCTATAGAAGACAGCCTAACCCCTACCCCTATGGAGGAAACCCCTATAGAAGACAACCCTAATCCCTACCCCTATGGAGGAGACACCCCTACCCCTATAGAAGACCGCCCTAACCCTATGGAAGAAACCCCTACACCTCTAGAAGACAACCCTAACCCCTACCCTATGAAGGAAACCCCTACCCCTATAGAAGGCAACCCTAACCCCTATCCTACGGCGGAAACCCCTATAGAAGGCAACCCTAACCCCTATCCTATGGCGGAAACCCCTATAGAAGGCAACCCTAATCCCTACCCTATGGAGGAAACCCCTATAGAAGGCAACCCTAATCCCTACCCCTATAGAGGACAACAGTAACCCATACCCCGTGGAGGAAACCCCTATAGAAGACAACCCCAACCCTATGGAGGAAACCCCTATAGAAGACAACCCTAATCCCTACCCTATATGGAGGAAACCCCTATAGAAGACAACCCTAACCCCTACCCCAATGGAGGAGACACCCCTACCCCTATAGAAGACAGCCTTAACCTCTACCCTATGGTGGAAACCCCTATAGAAGACAACCCTAGCCTATAGAGGAAACCCCTGTAGAAGACAACCCTTACCCCTACCCCATGGAGGAAACCCCTATAGAGAACAACCCTAACCCCTACCCCTATGGCGGAAACCCCTACCCCTATAGAAGACAACCCTAACCCCTACCCCTATGGAGGAAACCCCTATAGAAGACAACCCTAACCCCTACCCTATGGAAGAAACCCCTATAGAAGACAACCCTAACCCCTACCCTATGGCGGAAACCCCTATAGAAGACAGCCCTAACTCCTACCCCTATAGAAGACAACCCTAACCCCTACCCCATGGAGGAAACCCCTATAGAAGACAACCCTAACCCCTATAGAGGACAACCCTACCCTATGGAGGAAACCCCTATAGAAGACAGCCCTAACTCCTACCCCTATAGAAGACAACCCTAACCCCTACCCCATGGAGGAAACCCCTATAGAAGACAACCCTAACCCCTATAGAAGACAACCCTATCCCCTACCCTATGGAGGAAACCCCTATAGAAGACAGCCCTATCCCCTACCCTATGGAGGAAACCCCTATAGAAGACAACCCTAACCCCTACCCCTATAGAAGACAACCCCACCGAGGACACCCTTGACCCTATACAAGACAATCCTACCCTATGGAGGACACCCCTATAGAAGAAAACCCAAACCCCTATATTATTATTATACAGGATTTATATAGCGCCAACAGTTTTCGCAACGCTTTACAATATAAAGGGAGACAATCCAGTTATAATACAATAAAATACAAAAGGATTAGGAGGGCCCTGCTCAGAAGAGCTTACAATCTAATAGGGTGGGGCAGGTGGTACAAAAGGTTGTAACTGTGGGGGATGAGCTGATGGAAGTGGTAGGAGATGAGTTGGGGATGTGATCGGCTTTCCTGAAGAGATGAGTTTTCAGGGATCGTCTGAAGGTAGAAGAGTAGGGGATAGCCGGACCCGAGGAGGTAGCGCGTTCCAGAGGATGGGAGAGGCTCTGGAGAAATCCTGGAGACGAGCATGGGAGGAGGAGATGAGAGAGCTTGAGAGTAGGAGGTCTTGAGAAGAGCGCAGAGGAGGATTTGGATGATATTTGGAGACAAGATTAGTGATGGAGCTCGGGGCAGAGTTGTGAATGGCTTTGTATGTTGTGGTTAGTATTTTGAATTTAATTCGCTGGGTGATTGGGAGCCAGTGTATGGATTGGAGGAGAGGGTTGGCAGACACTGAATGGAGACCAGTGTAGGGATTGGAGGAGAGGGTTGGCGGACACTGAATGGAGACCAGTGTAGGGATTGGAGGAGAGGGTTGGTGGACACTGGAGACCAGTGTAGGGATTGGAGTAGAGGGTTGGCAGACACTGAATGGAGACCAGTGTAGGAATTGGAGGAGAGGGTTGGCAGACACTGAATGGAGACCAGTGTAGGGATTGGAGGAGAGGGTTGGCGGACACTGAATGGAGAACAGTGTAGGGATTGGAGGAGAGGGTTGGCAGACACTAATTGGAGACCAGTGTAGGGATTGGAGGAGAGAGTTGGCAGACACTGAATGGAGACCAGTGTAGGGATTGGAGGAGAGGGTTGGCAGACACTGAATGGAGACCAGTGTAGGGATTGGAGGAGAGGGTTGGCGGACACTGAATGGAGACCAGTGTAGGGATTGGAGGAGAGGGTTGGCGGACACTGAATGGAGACCAGTGTAGGGATTGGAGGAGAGGGTTGGCGGACACTGAATGGAGACCAATGTAGGGATTGGAGAAGAGGGTTGGCGGACACTGAATGGAGACCAGTGTAGGGATTGGAGGAGAGGGTTGGCAGACACTGAATGGAGACCAGTGTAGGGATTGGAGTAGAGGGTTGGCAGACACTGAATGGAGACCAGTGTAGGGATTGGAGGAGAGGGTTGGCAGAAACTGAATGGAGACCAGTGTAGGGATTGGAGGAGAGGGTTGGCAGACTGAATGGAGACCAGTGTAGGGATTGGAGGAGAGGGTTGGCAGACGCTGAATGGAGACCAGTGTAGGGATTGGAGGAGAGGGTTGGCAGACACTGAATTGAGGTGAGTGTAGGGATCGGAGGAGAGGGTTGGCAGACACTGAATAGAGACCAGTGTAGGGATTGGAGGAGAGGGTTGGCAGACAATGAATGGAGACCAGTGTAGGGATTGGAGGAGAGGGTTGGCAGACGCTGAATGGAGACCAGTGTAGGGATTGGAGGAGAGGGTTGGCAGACACTGAATTGAGGTGAGTGTAGGGATTGGAGGAGAGGGTTGGCAGACGCTGAATGGAGACCAGTGTAGGGATTGGAGGAGAGGGTTGGCAGATGCTGAGCGGTTGGTAAGGTGGATAAGTCTGGCAGCAACATTCATGATAAGCTGAAGAGGGGAGGAGCCTATGGACAGGCAGCCAACGTAGGATAGAAGAAGAGGGTGACTGTAGTAGTTGTGAGGGAACGTAGGATAGTAGAAGAGGGTGACCATAGTAGTGAGGGAACGTAGGATAGAAGAAGAGGGTGACCGTAGTAGTTGTGAGGGAACGTAGGATAGAAGAAGAGGGTGACCGTAGTAGCTGTGAGGGAACGTAGGATAGAAGAAGAGGGTGACCGTAGTAGCTGTGAGGGAACGTAGGATAGAAGAAGAGGGTGACCGTAGTAGCTGTGAGGGAGCGTAGGATAGAAGAAGAGGGTGACCGTAGTAGTTGTGAGGGAACGTAGGATAGAAGAAGAGGGTGACCGTAGTAGTTGTGAGGGAACGTAGGATAGAAGAAGAGGGTGACCGTAGTAGTTGTGAGGGAACGTAGGATAGAAGAAGAGGGTGACCGTAGTAGTTGTGAGGGAACGTAGGATAGAAGAAGAGGGTGACCGTAGTAGTTGTGAGGGAACGTAGGATAGAAGAAGAGGGTGACCGTAGTAGTTGTGAGGGAACGTAGGATAGAAGAAGAGGGTGACCGTAGTAGCTGTGAGGGAACGTAGGATAGAAGAGGGTGACCGTAGTAGCTGTGAGGGAACGTAGGATAGAAGAAGAGGGTGACCGTAGTAGTTGTGAGGGAGCGTAGGATAGAAGAGGGTGACCGTAGTAGTTGTGAGGGAGCGTAGGATAGAAGAAGAGGGTGACCGTAGTAGTTGTGATGGAGCGTAGGATAGAAGAAGAGGGTGACCGTAGTAGTTGGGAGGGAACGTAGGATAGAAGAAGAGGGTGACCGTAGTAGTTGTGAGGGAACGTAGGATAGAAGAAGAGGGTGACCGTAGTAGTTGTGAGGGAACGTAGGATAGAAGAAGAGGGTGACCGTAGTAGTTGTGAGGGAACGTAGGATAGAAGAAGAGGGTGACCGTAGTAGTTGTGAGGGAACGTAGGATAGAAGAAGAGGGTGACCGTAGTAGTTGTGAGGGAACGTAGGATAGAAGAAGAGGGTGACCGTAGTAGTTGTGAGGGAACGTAGGATAGAAGAAGAGGGTGACCGTAGTAGTTGTGAGGGAACGTAGGATAGAAGAAGAGGGTGACCGTAGTAGTTGTGAGGGAACGTAGGATAGAAGAAGAGGGTGACCGTAGTAGCTGTGAGGGAACGTAGGATAGAAGAGGGTGACCGTAGTAGCTGTGAGGGAACGTAGGATAGAAGAAGAGGGTGACCGTAGTAGTTGTGAGGGAGCGTAGGATAGAAGAAGAGGGTGACCGTAGTAGTTGTGAGGGAACGTAGGATAGAAGAAGAGGGTGACCGTAGTAGTTGTGAGGGAGCGTAGGATAGAAGAAGAGGGTGACCGTAGTAGTTGTGATGGAGCGTAGGATAGAAGAAGAGGGTGACTGTAGTAGTTGTGAGGGAACGTAGGATAGAAGAAGAGGGTGACCGTAGTAGTTGTGAGGGAACGTAGGATAGAAGAAGAGGGTGACCGTAGTAGTTGTGATGGAGCGTAGGATAGAAGAAGAGGGTGACCGTAGTAGTTGTGATGGAGCGTAGGATAGAAGAAGAGGGTGACCGTAGTAGTTGTGAGGGAACGTAGGATAGAAGAAGAGGGTGACCGTAGTAGTTGTGAGGGAACGTAGGATAGAAGAAGAGGGTGACCGTAGTAGTTGTGAGGGAACGTAGGATAGAAGAAGAGGGTGACCGTAGTAGTTGTGAGGGAACGTAGGATAGAAGAAGAGGGTGACCGTAGTAGTTGTGAGGGAACGTAGGATAGAAGAAGAGGGTGACCGTAGTAGTTGTGAGGGAACGTAGGATAGAAGAAGAGGGTGACCGTAGTAGTTGTGAGGGAACGTAGGATAGAAGAAGAGGGTGACCGTAGTAGTTGTGAGGGAACGTAGGATAGAAGAAGAGGGTGACCGTAGTAGTTGTGAGGGAAGGTAGGATAGAAGAAGAGGGTGACCGTAGTAGTTGTGAGGGAACGTAGGATAGAAGAAGAGGGTGACCGTAGTAGTTGTGAGGGAAGGTAGGATAGAAGAAGAGGGTGACCGTAGTAGTTGTGAGGGAAGGTAGGATAGAAGAAGAGGGTGACCGTAGTAGTTGTGAGGGAACGTAGGATAGAAGAAGAGGGTGACCGTAGTAGTTGTGAGGGAACGTAGGATAGAAGAAGAGGGTGACCGTAGTAGTTGTGAGGGAACGTAGGATAGAAGAAGAGGGTGACCGTAGTAGTTGTGAGGGAAGGTAGGATAGAAGAAGAGGGTGACCGTAGTAGTTGTGAGGGAACGTAGGATAGAAGAAGAGGGTGACCGTAGTAGTTGTGAGGGAACGTAGGATAGAAGAAGAGGGTGACCGTAGTAGTTGTGAGGGAACGTAGGATAGAAGAAGAGGGTGACCGTAGTAGTTGTGAGGGAACGTAGGATAGAAGAAGAGGGTGACCGTAGTAGTTGTGAGGGAAGGTAGGATAGAAGAAGAGGGTGACCGTAGTAGTTGTGAGGGAACGTAGGATAGAAGAAGAGGGTGACCGTAGTAGTTGTGAGGGAACGTAGGATAGAAGAAGAGGGTGACCGTAGTAGTTGTGAGGGAACAGGATCCAAGGGACAATTGGTTAGGTGGGCATCTGAGAAGAGTTTTGTAACCTCTTCAGTAGTAGCCAATTCAAAAGAGGAGAGTGTTGAATGTGCTGCTAGGCAAGGTATGTTGGGTGGGGAAGATGTACGCACAGTGGAGATGTCCTCACAAATTGCATCGATCTTGTCTTTGAAGTGATTGGCAATCTCTTGGGCAGTGAGTGAGTTAGTGGGTAGAGGGGGGTGGGGGACGAAGCAGAGATTTAAAGGTTGAGAAGAGTCGACGGGGACTGGATGACAAGGTATTAATAAGAGACAAAGTAGGCTTGTTTGGCAGCATGGAGGCAGGAATTGTGATTTAGAAGGGCAGATTTATATAAGGTGAAGTCTTGCAGGCATTTGGTTATATGCCACGTTCAAGAGCACGGCAATGTCTCTTGAGATTTCTAGTGTTGTCAGTTTGCCAGGGTTGTAACAGTCGGGACCTGATTCTGCATGTGGTTAGAGGAGCAAGTGCATCTAGTGATGATGAGAGTGAACTGTTGTAGACAGAGGGGGCCAGGACAGGACAGGGGAGAGATTATGTCATATAGGTGGTCAGGACAGGACAGGGGAGAGATTATGTCATATAGGTGGTCAGGACAGGGGAGAGATTATGTCATATAGGTGGTCAGGACAGGGGAGAGATTATGTCATATAGGTGGTCAGGACAGGACAGGGGAGAGATTATGTCATATAGGTGGTCAGGACAGGACAGGGGAGAGATTATGTCATATAGGTGGTCAGGACAGGGGAGAGATTATGTCATATAGGTGGTCAGGACAGGGGAGAGATTATGTCATATAGGTGGTCAGGACAGGACAGGGGAGAGATTATGTCATATAGGTGGTCAGGACAGGGGAGAGATTATGTCATATAGGTGGTCAGGACAGGGGAGAGATTATGTCATATAGGTGGTCAGGACAGGACAGGGGAGAGATTATGTCATATAGGTGGTCAGGACAGGGGAGAGATTATGTCATATAGGTGGTCAGGACAGGGGAGAGATTATGTCATATAGGTGGTCAGGACAGGACAGGGGAGAGATTATGTCATATAGGTGGTCAGGACAGGGGAGAGATTATGTCATATAGGTGGTCAGCACAGGACAGGGGAGAGATTATGTCATATAGGTGGTCAGGACAGGACAGGGGAGAGATTATGTCATATAGGTGGTCAGGACAGGACAGGGGAGAGATTATGTCATATAGGTGGTCAGGACAGGGGAGAGATTATGTCATATAGGTGGTCAGGACAGGGGAGAGATTATGTCATATAGGTGGTCAGGACAGGGGAGAGATTATGTCATATAGGTGGTCAGGACAGGACAGGGGAGAGATTATGTCATATAGGTGGTCAGGACAGGGGAGAGATTATGTCATATAGGTGGTCAGCACAGGACAGGGGAGAGATTATGTCATATAGGTGGTCAGGACAGGACAGGGGAGAGATTATGTCATATAGGTGGCCAGGTCAGGACAGGGGAGAGATTATGTCATATAGGTGGCCAGGTCAGGACAGGGGAGAGATTATGTCATATAGGTGGTCAGGACAGGACAGGGGAGAGATTATGTCATATAGGTGGTCAGGACAGGACAGGGGAGAGATTATGTCATATAGGTGGTCAGGACAGGGGAGAGATTATGTCATATAGGTGGTCAGGACAGGGGAGAGATTGTGTCATATAGGTGGTCAGGTCAGGACAGGGGAGAGATTATGTCATATAGGTGGTCAGGACAGGGGAGAGATTATGTCATATAGGTGGTCAGGACAGGACAGGGGAGAGATTATGTCATATAGGTGGTCAGGTCAGGACAGGACAGGGGAGAGATTGTGTCATATAGGTGGTCAGGACAGGACAGGGGAGAGATTATGTCATATAGGTGGTCAGGACAGGACAGGGGAGAGATTATGTCATATAGGTGGTCAGGTCAGGACAGGGGAGAGATTATGTCATATAGGTGGTCAGGTCAGGACAGGGGAGAGATTATGTCATATAGGTGGTCAGGACAGGGGAGAGATTATGTCATATAGGTGGTCAGGACAGGACAGGGGAGAGATTGTCATATAGGTGGTCAGGTCAGGACAGGACAGGGGAGAGATTGTGTCATATAGGTGGTCAGGACAGGACAGGGGAGAGATTATGTCATATAGGTGGTCAGGACAGGGGAGATTATGTCATGTAGGTGGTCAGGACAGGGGAGAGATTATGTCATATAGGTGGTCAGGTCAGGACAGGGGAGAGATTATGTCATATAGGTGGTCAGGACAGGGGAGAGATTATGTCATATAGGTGGTCAGGACAGGGGAGAGATTATGTCATATAGGTGGTCAGCACAGGACAGGGGAGAGATTATGTCATATAGGTGGTCAGGACAGGACAGGGGAGAGATTATGTCATATAGGTGGACAGGACAGGGGAGAGATTATGTCATGTAGGCGGTCAGGTCAGGACAGGGGAGAGATTATGTCATATAGGTGGTCAGGTCAGGACAGGACAGGGGAGAGATTATGTCATATAGGTGGTCAGCACAGGACAGGGGAGAGATTATGTCATATAGGTGGTCAGGACAGGACAGGGGAGAGATTATGTCATATAGGTGGCCAGGTCAGGACAGGGGAGAGATTATGTCATATAGGTGGTCAGGACAGGGGAGAGATTATGTCATATAGGTGGTCAGGACAGGGGAGAGATTATGTCATATAGGTGGTCAGGACAGGACAGGGGAGAGATTATGTCATGTAGGTGGTCAGTTCAGGACAGGGGAGAGATTATGTCATGTAGGTGGTCAGGTCAGGACAGGGGAGAGATTGTCATATAGGTGGTCAGGACAGGACAGGGGAGAGATTATGTCATATAGGTGGTCAGGACAGGGGAGAGATTATGTCATATAGGTGGACAGGACAGGGGAGAGATTATGTCATATAGGTGGTCAGGACAGGGGAGAGATTATGTCATATAGGTGGTCAGGACAGGACAGGGGAGAGATTGTGTCATATAGGTGGTCAGGACAGGACAGGGGAGAGATTATGTCATATAGGTGGTCAGGACAGGGGAGAGATTATGTCATATAGGTGGTCAGGACAGGGGAGAGATTATGTCATATAGGTGGTCAGCACAGGACAGGGGAGAGATTATGTCATATAGGTGGTCAGGACAGGACAGGGGAGAGATTATGTCATATAGGTGGACAGGACAGGGGAGAGATTATGTCATGTAGGCGGTCAGGTCAGGACAGGGGAGAGATTATGTCATATAGGTGGTCAGGTCAGGACAGGACAGGGGAGAGATTATGTCATATAGGTGGTCAGCACAGGACAGGGGAGAGATTATGTCATATAGGTGGTCAGGACAGGACAGGGGAGAGATTATGTCATATAGGTGGCCAGGTCAGGACAGGGGAGAGATTATGTCATATAGGTGGTCAGGACAGGACAGGGGAGAGATTATGTCATATAGGTGGTCAGGACAGGGGAGAGATTGTGTCATATAGGTGGTCAGGACAGGGGAGAGATTATGTCATATAGGTGGTCAGGACAGGGGAGAGATTATGTCATATAGGTGGTCAGGACAGGACAGGGGAGAGATTGTGTCATATAGGTGGTCAGGACAGGGGAGAGATTATGTCATATAGGTGGTCAGGTCAGGACAGGACAGGGGAGAGATTGTGTCATATAGGTGGACAGGACAGGGGAGAGATTATGTCATGTAGGTGGTCAGGTCAGGACAGGGGAGAGATTATGTCATATAGGTGGTCAGGTCAGGACAGGGGAGAGATTATGTCATATAGGTGGTCAGGACAGGGGAGAGATTATGTCATATAGGTGGACAGGACAGGGGAGAGATTGTGTCATATAGGTGGTCAGCACAGGACAGGGGAGAGATTATGTCATATAGGTGGTCAGGTCAGGACAGGGGAGAGATTATGTCATGTAGGTGGTCAGGTCAGGACAGGGGAGAGATTATGTCATGTAGGTGGTCAGGTCAGGGCAGGGGAGAGATTGTGTCATATAGGTGGTCAGGACAGGACAGGGGAGAGATTATGTCATATAGGTGGACAGGACAGGGGAGAGATTATGTCATATAGGTGGTCAGGACAGGGGAGAGATTATGTCATATAGGTGGTCAGGACAGGACAGGGGAGAGATTATGTCATATAGGTGGTCAGGACAGGGGAGAGATTATGTCATATAGGTGGTCAGGACAGGACAGGGGAGAGATTATGTCATATAGGTGGACAGGACAGGGGAGAGATTGTGTCATATAGGTGGTCAGGACAGGACAGGGGAGAGATTATGTCATATAGGTGGTCAGGACAGGGGAGAGATTGTGTCATATAGGTGGTCAGGACAGGGGAGAGATTGTGTCATATAGGTGGTCAGGACAGGGGAGAGATTATGTCATATAGGTGGTCAGGACAGGGGAGAGATTATGTCATATAGGTGGTCAGGACAGGGGAGAGATTATGTCATATAGGTGGTCAGGACAGGACAGGGGAGAGATTGTGTCATATAGGTGGTCAGGACAGGGGAGAGATTATGTCATATAGGTGGTCAGGTCAGGACAGGACAGGGGAGAGATTGTGTCATATAGGTGGTCAGGACAGGGGAGAGATTATGTCATATAGGTGGTCAGGACAGGACAGGGGAGAGATTATGTCATATAGGTGGTCAGGTCAGGACAGGGGAGAGATTATGTCATATAGGTGGTCAGGACAGGACAGGGGAGAGATTGTGTCATATAGGTGGTCAGGTCAGGTCAGGACAGGGGAGAGATTATGTCATATAGGTGGTCAGGACAGGGGAGAGATTATGTCATATAGGTGGTCAGGACAGGACAGGGGAGAGATTATGTCATATAGGTGGTCAGGACAGGGGAGAGATTATGTCATATAGGTGGTCAGGACAGGACAGGGGAGAGATTGTGTCATATAGGTGGTCAGGACAGGACAGGGGAGAGATTGTGTCATATAGGTGGTCAGGACAGGGGAGAGATTATGTCATGTAGGTGGTCAGGTCAGGACAGGGGAGAGATTATGTCATATAGGTGGTCAGGACAGGACAGGGGAGAGATTGTGTCATATAGGTGGTCAGGACAGGACAGGGGAGAGATTGTGTCATATAGGTGGTCAGGACAGGACTGGGGAGAGATTATGTCATATAGGTGGTCAGGACAGGACAGGGGAGAGATTGTGTCATATAGGTGGTCAGGTCAGGACAGGGGAGAGATTGTGTCATATAGGTGGTCAGGTCAGGACAGGGGAGAGATTATGTCATATAGGTGGTCAGGACAGGACAGGGGAGAGATTGTGTCATGTAGGTGGTCAGGACAGGACAGGGGAGAGATTATGTCATATAGGTGGTCAGGACAGGGGAGAGATTATGTCATATAGGTGGTCAGGACAGGGGAGAGATTATGTCATATAGGTGGTCAGGACAGGACAGGACAGGGGAGAGATTGTCATATAGGTGGTCAGGACAGGGCAGGACAGGGGAGAGATTATGTCATATAGGTGGTCAGGTCAGGACAGGACAGGGGAGAGATTATGTCATATAGGTGATCAGGTCAGGACAGGACAGGGGAGAGATTATGTCATATAGGTGGTCAGGACAGGGCAGGACAGGGGAGAGATTATGTCATATAGGTGGTCAGGACAGGACAGGGGAGAGATTGTGTCATATAGGTGGTCAGGACAGGACAGGGGAGAGATTGTGTCATATAGGTGGTCAGGACAGGACAGGGGAGAGATTGTGTCATATAGGTGGTCAGGTCAGGACAGGGGAGAGATTATGTCATATAGGTGGTCAGGACAGGACAGGGGAGAGATTATGTCATATAGGTGGTCAGGACAGGACAGGGGAGAGATTATGTCATATAGGTGGTCAGGACAGGACAGGGGAGAGATTATGTCATATAGGTGGTCAGGACAGGACAGGGGAGAGATTATGTCATATAGGTGGTCAGGACAGGGGAGAGATTATGTCATATAGGTGGTCAGGACAGGGGAGAGATTATGTCATATAGGTGGTCAGGTCAGGACAGGGGAGAGATTATGTCATATAGGTCAGGCATGTCCAAAGTCCGGCCCGCGGGCCAATTGCGGCCCGCGGTCTGGTTTCGGACGGCCCGCCTGGTAATTTTGACATATATATCTTTTGTGGCCCCCAACGAATCCCCGAGCACCGGGGGCCATAAAAGATAAATATGCTGGCTGCCTTGGAGGGGGCGGGACGAGCGCCGTACAGGATACAGGAGAATTTCCTGTTTACACGGCGTCCTGTGTAAAAGGAAGTCCTGTCTCCTGCGCTGCCATTGGACAATTGTTTTGTCCATCATAGGAGGCGGGACTTTCAATTAAAGAGGCTGCCGATAAAAACAGGAATTTCTCCTGTATATCTGTTGGCGCTTGTCCCGCCCCCTCCCTGTCTTCTCCAAGGCTGCAGATGGACATGAATCAGGCTGCACTGACGGCAATGGTGAGTCTGCATTCATGTCAATGTGGTGGGGGCTGCATTCATGTCAATGTGGTGGGGGCTGCATTCATGTCAATGTGGTGGGGGCTGCATTCATGTCAATGTGGTGGGGGCTGCATTCATGTCAATGTGGTGGGGGCTGCATTCATGTCAATGTGGTGGGGGCTGCATTCATGTCAATGTGGTGGGGGCTGCATTCATGTCAATGTGGGGGCTGCATTCATGTCAATACCGTGGGGGTTGCATTCATGTCAATACTGTGGGGGTTGCATTCATGTCAATGTGGGGGCTGCATTCATGTGAATGTGGGGGCTGCATTCATGTGAATGTGGGGGCTGCATTCATGTTAATATGGTGGGGGCTGCATTCATGTCAATACGGTGGGGGCTGCATTCATGTCAATACGGTGGGGGCTGCATTCATGTCAATACGGTGGGGGCTGCATTCATGTCAATACGGTGGGGGCTGCATTCATGTCAATACGGTGGGGGCTGCATTCATGCCAATACGGTGGGGTGTGAATGAAAAACAGAAGTAGATATGTCAATACGGTGGGGGCTGCATTCATGGCAATGGAGTGGGGGCTGCATTCATGAAAATACGGTGGGGGCTGCATTCATGTCAATACGGTGGGGGCTGCATTCATGTCAATACGGTGGGGGCTGCATTCATGTCAATACGGTGGGGGCTGCAGATAGGCACTGATTAGGCTGCATTGATGGGCACTGACCCTTATTTTGCTTCACAGTTCTTTATTTAAAATTTAAGATTTTTTTCCTGAAACTTCCTTTTTAAAGTGAAGGTGCGTGTTATAAGCCGATTAAATATCCAAATAACACGCCCGAGCTCATCTATTCACAGCACAAAGGCAAAAGAATTCTTGTTGGGCCGTGTATTAGCGCTCGGACGGACACACTTAGACCAAATTTTATTGGTTTAAAAATGTCAGGCAAAATGGTCGGCCCTCAAGCATGTTCTATTCATCAAATCTGGCCCTCTTTGAAAAAAGTTTGGACACCCCTGATATAGGTGGTCAGGACAGGGGAGAGATTATGTCATATAGGTGGTCAGGACAGGGGAGAGATTATGTCATATAGGTGGTCAGGTCAGGACAGGACAGGGGAGAGATTATGTCATATAGGTGGTCAGGACAGGGGAGAGATTATGTCATATAGGTGGTCGGGTCACGACAGGGGAGAGATTATGTCATGTAGGTGGTCAGGTCAGGACAGGGGAGAGATTATGTCATGTAGGTGGTCAGGTCAGGACAGGGGAGAGATTATGTCATGTAGGTGGTCAGGACAGGAGAGAGATTATGTCATATAGGTGGTCAGGACAGGACAGGGGAGAGATTATGTCATATAGGTGGTCAGGACAGGACAGGGGAGAGATTATGTCATATAGGTGGTCAGGACAGGGGAGAGATTATGTCATATAGGTGGACAGGACAGGGGAGAGATTATGTCATATAGGTGGTCATGACAGGACAGGGGAGAGATTATGTCATATAGGTGGTCAGGTCAGGACAGGACAGGGGAGAGATTATGTCATGTAGGTGGTCAGGTCAGGACAGGGGAGAGATTATGTCATGTAGGTGGACAGGACAGGGGAGAGATTATGTCATATAGGTGGTCAGGACAGGACAGGGGAGAGATTATGTCATATAGGTGGTCAGGACAGGGGAGAGATTATGTCATATAGGTGGTCAGGACAGGACAGGGGAGAGATTATGTCATATAGGTGGTCAGGACAGGACAGGGGAGAGATTATGTCATATAGGTGGTCAGGACAGGACAGGGGAGAGATTATGTCATATAGGTGGTCAGTAGCAGAAGAGAGAAGAGAAGGGTTAAGGTGGTGAAGGTTCCTACAAGTAATTGTTTGCTGCTTGGAGGGATGGGTGGTTGGAGGCAAGGATACAGTGAAAGTAATGAGGTTGTGATCAGAGAGAGGAAAGGGGGTGTTGGTGAGGTTGCCAGGGTTGCAGAGATGGGAGAATACAAGGTCAAGGGTATTACCATTGGAGTGAGTGGAAGTATGTGTCCATTGGGTTAGGTCAAAAGATGAGGTTAAGTTGAGAAGTTGAGCTGTAGTTGGGCTGTTGACATTGACAGGAATGTTGAAGTCACCAAGAATAATGGTGGGTATTTCAGAGGAGAGAAAGTAGGGCAGCCAGGCAGCAAAGTCATCAAGAAAGCGCGATATCAGTCCAGGAGGCTGATACATTGCTGCAATTCTCAGAGAAATGGGAGAAAACAGACGAATACAGTACATCTCGAAAGAAGAGAAGGATAGAGAGAAAAATTTTGAAGCCAGGTTTCGGTTATGGCGAGGATGGTAAAGCCATGAGAGATGAAGAGGTCATGTACAGATGTTAGCTTGTTACAGATGGAGCGGGCGTTCCAAAGGGCACATGAGATTGGTGGGCTGCTTTGAGGAAGCAGGGGGTTAGAAATTAAACTAAGTGGATTGTGGTGGTTTCCAGAGGGGGAGGGGTATTGGATATGTGGCTTGCAGTTGAAAAATGGTGGACCAGGATTAGGAGAAATGTCACCTGAGACTAAGAGGAGGAGGAGGGTGAGATGGGCATGAGCGCACGTATCTAAGTGGTCCTAGTGTTTATGTCAGCATGTGGGGCAGCAAATGCAGGAGATGATGGGCGCAGTAGTAGGGAGAGGGTAGGAGTGAGGGTGATATGTGCATGCTGCAGGGTAGAGGAGGAGGGTAGAGTAAGGATAATCTGAGGATAGAAGACACCAATGTGAGAAGGAAGAGAATGAGTACCATGTTAGTGGATAGAGAGTGCGAATCTGACTTCATATATAATAAATGTCAAATGCTGGTTTGCTTGTTGTCTTGTAGAGTGGAGCAAAGTTCTTGTTGTATCTTCATCCAGCTTTAGTTAAACTGCAGCGGAGAAACTTCGCATCACTCAGGACAGAGCCACATGTGACAGAGCCACATGTGACAGAGCCACACGTGACAGAGCCACACGTGACAGAGCCACACGTGACAGCCACACGTGACAGCCACTCGTGACAGAGCCACTCGTGACAGAGCCACACGTGACAGAGCCACACGTGACAGAGCCACACGTGACAGAGCCATGGTGTCTGTACCACCCCATAGGCTGCTTTAAATTTATAGGGAGACTGAGCAGCCATGCATTTCTCTATTGGTCATTATTGGGTCTGATTTGAGACACCTGAATATGGGAGAGGAGATGACCGAGACCAGACACAGGCTAATTACCTCTCTTCATCACTTAGCCAAATGGGGTTGAGAATCAATCACCAGTAATGTTGCTATTGCAGTGAGGTTGTTATAGAGCTAGCATTAAATATAGAAGTTTAAAGATATGGCAGCAGAAGACATTCACCAAATATGATACAGCAATATCAGTTCAGTAGAGTGTACAGATTAATAGAAGACATTTACCAAATATGAAAACAACCCTAACCCCTACCCTAACCCTATGGAGGAAACCCCTATAGAAGACAACCCTAACCCTGTGTAGGACACCCCTACCCCTATAGAAGACAACTCTAACCTTATGGAGGACACCCCCTACCCCTATAGAAGACAACTCTAATCCTATCCCTCCCCTAACGCTGTAGAAGACAACCCTAATCCTAACCCCCCTACCCCTATAGAAGACAACCCTATGGAGAACACCCCCTATCTTTATAGAAGACATCCGTAACCCTGGGAGGACAGACCTTACCCTATAGAAGACAAGCCTAATCCTAACCCTATGGAGGGCAGACCTTACTCTAAAAAAGACATCCCTAACCCTATGGAGGACAGCCATTACCCTATAGAAGCGAATTGTAATTCTCACCCCCTACCCTATAGAAGAGAACCCTAATCCTTACCCCCTACCTTATAGAAGGCATCCCTAACACTTACACTATAGAGAACACCCCTTACCCTATAGAAGACAACCCTAATACCAACCCTATGGAGAACACCCCCTACCCTATAGAAGACAAATCCTAATCCTAACCCCCTACCCTATAGAAGACAACCCTAATTCTAACCCCCTATTCTATATCCCTAACCCTATGGAGAACAGACCTTACCCTATAGAAGACAACCCTTATCCTAACCCTATGGAGAACACCCTTTACCCTTAAAAAGACAACTCTAATCCTAACCCATTACCCTATAGAAGACCACCCTAACCCCCTACCCTATAGAATATGACCCTAGCCCTATGGAGAACACCCCTACCCTATAGAAGACAACCCTAATCCTAACCTATGGAGAACAGCCCTTACCCTATAGAAGACCACCCTAACTCCATACCCTATAGAAGGCAACCCTGTGGAGAACACCCCTTACCCTATAGAAGACAACCATAACCCTCTGACCGCCATAGTACATCAATAGATAGAAGACAACCCTAACCCTTACACTATAGAGAACACCCCTTACCCTATAGAAGACAACCCTCACTCCTACTCTATAGAAGAAAACCCTATAGAGAACACCCCTTACCCTATAGAAGACAACCCTCACTCCTACTCTATAGAAGACAACCCTATGGAGAACACCCCTTACCCTATAGAAGACAACCCTCACTCCTACTCTATAGAAGACAACCCTATGGAGAACACCCCTTACCCTATAGAAGACAACCCTCACTCCTACTCTATAGAAGACAACCCTATGGAGAACACCCCTTACCCTATAGAAGACAACCCTCACTCCTACTCTATAGAAAACAACCCTATGGAGAACACCCCTTACCCTATAGAAGACAACCCTCACTCCTACTCTATAGAAGACAACGCTATAGAGAACACCCCTTACCCTATAGAAGACAACCCTCACTCCTACTCTATAGAAGACAACCCTATGGAGAACACCCCTTACCCTATAGAAGACAACCCTATGGAGAACACCCCTTACCCTATAGAAGACAACCCTCACTCCTACTCTATAGAAGACAACCCTATGGAGAACACCCCTTACCCTATAGAAGACAACCCTCACTCCTACTCTATAGAAGACAACCCTATAGAGAACACCCCTTACCCTATAGAAGACAACCCTCACTCCTACTCTATAGAAGACAACCCTATGGAGAACACCCCTTACCCTATAGAAGACCACCCTCACTCCTACTCTATAGAAGACAACCCTATGGAGAACACCCCTTACCCTATAGAAGACAACCCTCACTCCTACTCTATAGAAGACAACCCTATAGAGAACACCCCTTACCCTATAGAAGACAACCCTCACTCCTACTCTATAGAAGACAACCCTATGGAGAACACCCCTTACCCTATAGAAGACAACCCTATGGAGAACACCCCTTACCCTATAGAAGAGCACCCTCACTCCTACTCTATAGAAGACAACGCTATAGAGAACACCCCTTACCCTATAGAAGACAACCCTCACTCCTACTCTATAGAAGACAACCCTATGGAGAACACCCCTTACCCTATAGAAGACAACCCTATGGAGAACACCCCTTACCCTATAGAAGACAACCCTCACTCCTACTCTATAGAAGACAACCCTATGGAGAACACCCCTTACCCTATAGAAGACAACCCTCACTCCTACTCTATAGAAGACAACCCTATGGAGAACACCCCTTACCCTATAGAAGACAACCCTCACTCCTACTCTATAGAAGACAACCCTATGGAGAACACCCCTTACCCTATAGAAGACAACCCTCACTCCTACTCTATAGAAAACAACCCTATGGAGAACACCCCTTACCCTATAGAAGACAACCCTCACTCCTACTCTATAGAAGACAACGCTATAGAGAACACCCCTTACCCTATAGAAGACAACCCTCACTCCTACTCTATAGAAGACAACCCTATGGAGAACACCCCTTACCCTATAGAAGACAACCCTATGGAGAACACCCCTTACCCTATAGAAGACAACCCTCACTCCTACTCTATAGAAGACAACCCTATGGAGAACACCCCTTACCCTATAGAAGACAACCCTCACTCCTACTCTATAGAAGACAACCCTATGGAGAACACCCCTTACCCTATAGAAGACAACCCTATGGAGAACACCCCTTACCCTATAGAAGACAACCCTCACTCCTACTCTATAGAAGACAACCCTATGGAGAACACCCCTTACCCTATAGAAGACAACCCTCACTCCTACTCTATAGAAGACAACCCTATAGAGAACACCCCTTACCCTATAGAAGACAACCCTCACTCCTACTCTATAGAAGACAACCCTATGGAGAACACCCCTTACCCTATAGAAGACAACCCTATGGAGAACACCCCTTACCCTATAGAAGACAACCCTCACTCCTACTCTATAGAAGACAACCCTATGGAGAACACCCCTTACCCTATAGAAGACAACCCTCACTCCTACTCTATAGAAGACAACCCTATGGAGAACACCCCTTACCCTATAGAAGACAACCCTCACTCCTACTCTATAGAAGACAACCCTATGGAGAACACCCCTTACCCTATAGAAGACAACCCTATGGAGAACACCCCTTACCCTATAGAAGACAACCCTCACTCCTACTCTATAGAAGACAACCCTATGGAGAACACCCCTTACCCTATAGAAGACAACCCTATGGAGAACACCCCTTACCCTATAGAAGACAACCCTCACTCCTACTCTATAGAAGACAACCCTATAGAGAACACCCCTTACCCTATAGAAGACAACCCTCACTCCTACTCTATAGAAGACAACCCTAATGGAGAACACCCCTTACCCTATAGAAGACAACCCTATGGAGAACACCCCTTACCCTATAGAAGACAACCCTCACTCCTACTCTATAGAAGACAACCCTATAGAGAACACCCCTTACCCTATAGAAGACAACCCTCACTCCTACTCTATAGAAGACAACCCTATGGAGAACACCCCTTACCCTATAGAAGACAACCCTCACTCCTACTCTATAGAAGACAACCCTATGGAGAACACCCCTTACCCTATAGAAGACAACCCTATGGAGAACACCCCTTACCCTATAGAAGACAACCCTCACTCCTACTCTATAGAAGACAACCCTATGGAGAACACCCCTTACCCTATAGAAGACAACCCTATGGAGAACACCCCTTACCCTATAGAAGACCACCCTCACTCCTACTCTATAGAAGACAACCCTATGGAGAACACCCCTTACCCTATAGAAGACAACCCTCACTCCTACTCTATAGAAGACAACCCTATAGAGAACACCCCTTACCCTATAGAAGACAACCCTCACTCCTACTCTATAGAAGACAACCCTATGGAGAACACCCCTTACCCTATAGAAGACAACCCTATGGAGAACACCCCTTACCCTATAGAAGACCACCCTCACTCCTACTCTATAGAAGACAACGCTATAGAGAACACCCCTTACCCTATAGAAGACAACCCTATGGAGAACACCCCTTACCCTATAGAAGACAACCCTCACTCCTACTCTATAGAAGACAACCCTATGGAGAACACCCCTTACCCTATAGAAGACAACCCTATGGAGAACACCCCTTACCCTATAGAAGACAACCCTCACTCCTACTCTATAGAAGACAACCCTATGGAGAACACCCCTTACCCTATAGAAGACAACCCTCACTCCTACTCTATAGAAGACAACCCTATAGAGAACACCCCTTACCCTATAGAAGACAACCCTCACTCCTACTCTATAGAAGACAACCCTATGGAGAACACCCCTTACCCTATAGAAGACAACCCTATGGAGAACACCCCTTACCCTATAGAAGACAACCCTCACTCCTACTCTATAGAAGACAACCCTATGGAGAACACCCCTTACCCTATAGAAGACAACCCTCACTCCTACTCTATAGAAGACAACCCTATGGAGAACACCCCTTACCCTATAGAAGACAACCCTCACTCCTACTCTATAGAAGACAACGCTATGGAGAACACCCCTTACCCTATAGAAGACAACCCTATGGAGAACACCCCTTACCCTATAGAAGACAACCCTCACTCCTACTCTATAGAAGACAACCCTATGGAGAACACCCCTTACCCTATAGAAGACAACCCTCACTCCTACTCTATAGAAGACAACCCTATGGAGAACACCCCTTACCCTATAGAAGACAACCCTCACTCCTACTCTATAGAAGACAACCCTATGGAGAACACCCCTTACCCTATAGAAGACAACCCTATGGAGAACACCCCTTACCCTATAGAAGACAACCCTCACTCCTACTCTATAGAAGACAACCCTATGGAGAACACCCCTTACCCTATAGAAGACAACCCTATGGAGAACACCCCTTACCCTATAGAAGACAACCCTCACTCCTACTCTATAGAAGACAACCCTATAGAGAACACCCCTTACCCTATAGAAGACAACCCTCACTCCTACTCTATAGAAGACAACCCTAATGGAGAACACCCCTTACCCTATAGAAGACAACCCTATGGAGAACACCCCTTACCCTATAGAAGACAACCCTCACTCCTACTCTATAGAAGACAACCCTATAGAGAACACCCCTTACCCTATAGAAGACAACCCTCACTCCTACTCTATAGAAGACAACCCTATGGAGAACACCCCTTACCCTATAGAAGACAACCCTCACTCCTACTCTATAGAAGACAACCCTATGGAGAACACCCCTTACCCTATAGAAGACAACCCTATGGAGAACACCCCTTACCCTATAGAAGACAACCCTCACTCCTACTCTATAGAAGACAACCCTATGGAGAACACCCCTTACCCTATAGAAGACAACCCTATGGAGAACACCCCTTACCCTATAGAAGACCACCCTCACTCCTACTCTATAGAAGACAACCCTATGGAGAACACCCCTTACCCTATAGAAGACAACCCTCACTCCTACTCTATAGAAGACAACCCTATAGAGAACACCCCTTACCCTATAGAAGACAACCCTCACTCCTACTCTATAGAAGACAACCCTATAGAGAACACCCCTTACCCTATAGAAGACAACCCTCACTCCTACTCTATAGAAGACAACCCTATGGAGAACACCCCTTACCCTATAGAAGACAACCCTATGGAGAACACCCCTTACCCTATAGAAGACAACCCTCACTCCTACTCTATAGAAAACAACCCTATAGAGAACACCCCTTACCCCATAGAAGACAACCCTCACTCCTACTCTATAGAAGACAACCCTATGGAGAACACCCCTTACCCTATAGAAGACAACCCTATGGAGAACACCCCTTACCCTATAGAAGACAACCCTATGTAGAACACCCCTTACCCTATAGAAGACAACCCTATGGAGAACACCCCTTACCCTATAGAAGACAACCCTATGGAGAACACCCCTTACCCTATAGAAGACAACCCTCACTCCCACTCTATAGAAGACAACCCTATAGAGAACACCCCTTACCCTATAGAAGACGACCCTCACTCCTACTCTATAGAAGACAACCCTATGGAGAACACCCCTTACCCTATAGAAGACAACCCTATGGAGAACACCCCTTACCCTATAGAAGACAACCCTCACTCCTACTCTATAGAAGACAACCCTATGGAGAACACCCCTTACCCTATAGAAGACAACCCTCACTCCTACTCTATAGAAGACAACCCTATGGAGAACACCCCTTACCCTATAGAAGACAAGCTTCACTCCTACTCTATAGAAGACAACCCTATAGAGAACACCCCTTACCCTATAGAAGACAACCCTCACTCCTACTCTATAGAAGACAACCCTATGGAGAACACCCCTTACCCTATAGAAGACAACCCTATGGAGAACACCCCTTACCCTATAGAAGACAACCCTCACTCCTACTCTATAGAAGACAACCCTATGGAGAACACCCCTTACCCTATAGAAGACAACCCTCACTCCTACTCTATAGAAGACAACCCTATAGAGAACACCCCTTACCCTATAGAAGACAACCCTCACTCCTACTCTATAGAAGACAACCCTATGGAGAACACCCCTTACCCTATAGAAGACAACCCTATGGAGAACACCCCTTACCCTATAGAAGACAACCCTCACTCCTACTCTATAGAAAACAACCCTATAGAGAACACCCCTTACCCCATAGAAGACAACCCTCACTCCTACTCTATAGAAGACAACCCTATGGAGAACACCCCTTACCCTATAGAAGACAACCCTATGGAGAACACCCCTTACCCTATAGAAGACAACCCTATGTAGAACACCCCTTACCCTATAGAAGACAACCCTATGGAGAACACCCCTTACCCTATAGAAGACAACCCTATGGAGAACACCCCTTACCCTATAGAAGACAACCCTCACTCCCACTCTATAGAAGACAACCCTATAGAGAACACCCCTTACCCTATAGAAGACGACCCTCACTCCTACTCTATAGAAGACAACCCTATGGAGAACACCCCTTACCCTATAGAAGACAACCCTCACTCCTACTCTATAGAAGACAACCCTATGGAGAACACCCCTTACCCTATAGAAGACAAGCTTCACTCCTACTCTATAGAAGACAACCCTATAGAGAACACCCCTTACCCTATAGAAGACAACCCTCACTCCTACTCTATAGAAGACAACCCTATGGAGAACACCCCTTACCCTATAGAAGACAACCCTATGGAGAACACCCCTTACCCTATAGAAGACAACCCTCACTCCTACTCTATAGAAGACAACCCTATGGAGAACACCCCTTACCCTATAGAAGACAACCCTCACTCCTACTCTATAGAAGACAACCCTATGGAGAACACCCCTTACCCTATAGAAGACAACCCTCACTCCTACTCTATAGAAGACAACCCTATAGAGAACACCCCTTACCCTATAGAAGACAACCCTCACTCCTACTCTATAGAAGACAACCCTATGGAGAACACCCCTTACCCTATAGAAGACAACCCTATGTAGAACACCCCTTACCCTATAGAAGACAACCCTATGGAGAACACCCCTTACCCTATAGAAGACAACCCTATGGAGAACACCCCTTACCCTATAGAAGACAACCCTCACTCCTACTCTATAGAAGACAACCCTATAGAGAACACCCCTTACCCTATAGAAGACAACCCTCACTCCTACTCTATAGAAGACAACCCTATGGAGAACACCCCTTACCCTATAGAAGACAACCCTATGGAGAACACCCCTTACCCTATAGAAGACAACCCTCACTCCTACTCTATAGAAGACAACCCTATAGAGAACACCCCTTACCCTATAGAAGACAACCCTCACTCCTACTCTATAGAAGACAACCCTATGGAGAACACCCCTTACCCTATAGAAGACAAGCTTCACTCCTACTCTATAGAAGACAACCCTATAGAGAACACCCCTTACCCTATAGAAGACAACCCTCACTCCTACTCTATAGAAGACAACCCTATAGAGAACACCCCTTACCCTATAGAAGACAACCCTCACTCCTACTCTATAGAAGACAACCCTATGGAGAACACCCCTTACCCTATAGAAGACAACCCTGTGGAGAACACCCCTTACCCTATAGAAGACAACCCTCACTCCTACTCTATAGAAGACAACCCTATAGAGAACACCCCTTACCCTATAGAAGACAACCCTCACTCCTACTCTATAGAAGACAACCCTATGGAGAACACCCCTTACCCTATAGAAGACAACCCTATGGAGAACACCCCTTACCCTATAGAAGACAACCCTCACTCCTACTCTATAGAAGACAACCCTATAGAGAACACCCCTTACCCTATAGAAGACAACCCTCACTCCTACTCTATAGAAGACAACCCTATGGAGAACACCCCTTACCCTATAGAAGACAACCCTATGGAGAACACCCCTTACCCTATAGAAGACAACCCTCACTCCTACTCTATAGAAGACAACCCTATAGAGAACACCCCTTACCCTATAGAAGACAACCCTCACTCCTACTCTATAGAAGACAACCCTATGGAGAACACCCCTTACCCTATAGAAGACAACCCTATGGAGAACACCCCTTACCCTATAGAAGACAACCCTCACTCCTCTATAGAAAACAACCCTATAGAGAACACCCCTTACCCCATAGAAGACAACCCTCACTCCTACTCTATAGAAGACAACCCTATGGAGAACACCCCTTGCCCTATAGAAGACAACCCTATGTAGAACACCCCCTTACCCTATAGAAGACAACCCTATGTAGAACACCCCTTACCCTATAGAAGACAACCCTATGGAGAACACCCCTTACCCCTATAGAAGACAACCCTATAGAGAACACCCCTTACCCTATAGAAGACAACCCTCACTCCTACTCTATAGAAGACAACCCTATAGAGAACACCCCTTACCCTATAGAAGACAACCCTCACTCCTACTCTATAGAAGACAACCCTATGGAGAACACCCCTTACCCTATAGAAGACAAGCTTCACTCCTACTCTATAGAAGACAACCCTATGGAGAACACCCCTTACCCTATAGAAGACAAGCTTCACTCCTACTCTATAGAAGACAACCCTATAGAGAACACCCCTTACCCTATAGAAGACAACCCTCACTCCTACTCTATAGAAGACAACCCTATGGAGAACACCCCTTACCCTATAGAAGACAACCCTATGGAGAACACCCCTTACCCTATAGAAGACAACCCTCACTC